>BJCM01268110.1:0-19635 GCA_018326385.1 Flaveria bidentis
TCATGTTTTACAAGTTGGCAACATTGGTCCTTCTACTTAATCTATTTGACCCTATAGGTTTTATTATTAGTTAGTTAGTTTAGTATCTAATATTGATTATTAGTTATTTAATTGATTTAAATTTACTTAAATCAAATAAATTTAAATTAACACCGAGGTTTTAATTTACGAAGGTAAAATAATCGAATAGCGGGAGGTCAAGTTAACGACGTGTAACCTGAAAGAACGGGTTGGCACATCATCCCCTTGTTGAAAGAATTTTCATCCCGAAAATTAAGATGCTAAGCTCAGTTAAATGTATGAGATTCAGTAGGTTTGGTGGTTTGTAACGTGTCAGACTTTGTAAGGTTTTGACAGAGTTGTGACATGATGGTTGATAGCGATGATGATAACGGTACCGTAGATGAATGGCGGTGGTGTTAGGGTATACTGGTGGTGTGATGGCCGGTGGTGAGACCAACGACGACGGTGGTCTGAGGGTACCGTACCGGTGGTGTGATGGCTGGCGACGGTGGTGTGAGGGTACCACTGGGTGAGATGGCTGGTGTCGATAGCCAGCGATAATGATGGTCAAGGACGGTGGGTGGTTGTGATGGTTAGGGACGGTGGTGGCGGTGATGATGGTAGGGGACGGTGGTAGTTGTGAAAGTATTGATTATTGTGTATATATATGTGTGTGTGTGTGTATATATGTGTGTATATATATATATATAGAATTATATATAAATATATTACTTTAATTTAATTACACAACTACTCCCTCTAATTTACACAATTAGTCCTATAATGTGAAAAGACTAAAATACCCTTAAACTTAACAGAAAATCTAACGTTTGTTAATGTTAATACTCAAACTTGTTACAAAATTAAAAATGAGTACACGAACTTGTTACTTTTTTTTCTTAGTACCCAAGCTTGTTATTTTATATAAGCCACCGGGACCATTTATGTAATTAACTCTTACTTCTTATTATGTTTTCTCTTTCTTCCATCTCGTTTATTAAGTATCAACTATTTTTTTATCTTTCTATTCTAATTAGTTTCTAATATTTTTTTGTGAACCAAAGTTCGGGTGAAGATGATCCATCTAAAAATAGACTTTTTGATTGTAAGTTAGGATCACAATATTCATTCTTTGAAACAACTTGTATTTGCAAATAATCTGTGTATACTTAACATAGTATCATCACAACCTATATAATATAATATGTATAAACAAAAACTTAACCACAAACTCAGCCATTACCAAATAAACCAGTGACTATCAAATTGAATACATTATGATTTATAAAATTGTAAATATATCCATCATTCCAAACTGCAAACAATATTATTAGTGATTACACTGTCCCAAACTGCAAAAAATGAATTATACAATTGCTTTGGCTTTTTGCAGAGCAGATCAACTTATACACGTACATATATACAACAACTCCAATAAAACGTTATCATCATGACTCAAGATTTCTCATCTTCATCCCAAACCCATCGTCTGATAGAACCCTGTCAATATCTCGTTTTTGATTTACTTAATATGAATCTATATGAAATCGATTAGTGAAGGAAGATTAAGCAAAATAATAAAGCAAGAATTGAAACTTACATGGAAAGAATCATCAAGAACAAATGAGGAAACGGAGGAAGATGAGAAGAAATTTGTGGGATAATGGTACAGGTACAATATAAGGATCTACAGTGAGTTGGACATAATAAACTTGTGATGCTCATAAGTGGACATAATAAAAGTACCCAAATTGATATTATATAGAAAATAGAAAATTTTTTATTTTCATCTGTAAATTTGAAAAAATATTGTTTAACCCTTAAAAAATTTAATATTTTTAAAGTGGTTGAAAGAAAAAAATAATAATAAAAGTATAAAAAACATTATTTAATTGAAATAAAAGAAAAAAAAAATAATTTTTATTGTATTTTTAAAGATAAAAATAAGAAATAAGATATCAATGTTTAAGTATTTATAAAACCAAAAACCTATCTATGAGTTGATAGAGCTGTTGATATTCAATTCCATTGCCCATAAATTGGATTTATTTTGTATCAAGCACGTCTTAACGTCTTTAAATTCTTGTAGTTCAGTGAAAACATTTAAAAAGAACAGTTTCTTTACTTTGAACATTTTCTTCTATTTGCCCTTTTAATCTTCAATTCTATTGCACATAATTATTTACAGTTTCATACTATTACTAGGTTAGTATTATACTATTATTAGGTTAGTATCACATATATTACATAAACTGAATAAATAAATATAAATAATTAATAACTACAATTTATTAATTATAAAATAATATTTTGATATTAGGATACGAATGAAATTACTTGTAAGTAATAATTATAAGTAATAAAATACTGTCTTTGTATTTTTAGAAAAAATCTAAAAAACTCCTTATATCTCTAAATTTTAATTATTTTGGTTTAAAAAGTTTTATTATTTAAAAAAACTAATTATTAAATATTTTATATTTTTAAAAAAAGTTTGATGTTTTAGAAAAACTTCTTATCTTATCAAACGTTCCCTTAGAAATCACATTTATAAAAATAACTCCTTAAATTATTAAAAATATATTTAATCCAAAAAACAATTATATAATATATAATTATAATTAAGGTAATAATAGTAGAGATAGACGGAAAAATTGAAATTAGAAGTTTTAGAATTTTTACAATTGTTAAATAAAAATATTCTTTTATTATAATAAATAGACAGAGAGATTAGATTATAATAGATAGATTACAATAGATAGATTAGTACTTATATTTTAATTTTTAATACATACAATTTATGTTATTTGCGTTTATATTTTATGCGTAGAAAAAATAAGGGTTTTTTTAATATGTTTACAATTCCATTGATGTTAGAGTATCACCATCAAACATGATTTTGATCATGTCATATAAGCACTCGGTGAGAAAATAACGGTCCTCAAAATCCTCCTTTCCACAGCTCCATAAAACTCGTTACAAGATTTTCCTATCATCAAACAAACAACCAAAATTGATCATTTTTTAAACAAATTAAGAAGAAAATAATCTAAAACTGCTTCGGGTTTTTGATTTTTTTCAAACGATTTTGACATCTTGTGGCCTCTGCCTTGGATACAACCAAGGCAGAGATCAAACGAAGACACAAGTTTTAAATTCACATCGTTAAATCATGGCATTTCAAGATTTCGACCAGATTTCAGAACGCAGAAGGCTTGAAAGAAAACAAAGGTTGAAACAAAGAATCATCATAGGGGTCGTTGTAACAATTTTGCTTCTTTCAGGAGCAGTTGCAGCATTCTTAATATTCCTCAATAACTCCCAACAGGACGAGACGGATGATGGTGCGGATAATACAGATACCATCGACACTGACAAAACAGAAAACAATAACAACAACGACAACGACAACAACGACAACTCATCGTCCGAAAAGGTTTTGCAAACCCAAAAGGCCGTTCAAACGATATGCGAATCAACTGATTACAAAGAAACGTGCCAGAGCCGGCTTGAAAAATCGTTAAGCTTGACATTATCAGGACTACCTGGTCCTGATGATCTCATGAAAGCAGCTGTATCTGCAGCCTCGGATGAACTCGACAACGCCATTAACCAAACATCCACATTCATGAAAGTTGACACTGCACCAGATAACCAAAAAGCCACATTCGACGTCTGCAAGCAGGTTTTCGAGGACGCGCAGAATGACTTCAACCATTCAAGAAACGCTGCCAAATTACCCGATTTAGGCAACTGGTTAAGCGCGGCGATGACGTATCAACAAACGTGCATCGACGCGATTACTGAAGATGCAACCAGGACCAGCATTGAGCAAACTTTAAAAATCAGCAAAGAGCTCACTAGCAACTCTTTAGCCATAGTTTCTTCACTTCATAAAGAAGCACCAACACCTGCACCCGACACCCACCGCCGCCTGCTAACACGCAGGCTCAAACTCCCCACATGGATGGCTGGCGACACGCGAAGGCTACTAAAAGCCGACGCCCCAAGCCTGTCCCCAAACGCGACTGTCGCTAAAGACGGTTCAGGCGATTTCACCACCATTTCAAAGGCACTTGATGCATTACCTGCTAACTATCAAGGACGATATGTTATTTACATAAAGGCTGGAGTATATGAAGAGAATGTGATTGTCACTAAAGACATGGTTAACATCACAATGTACGGTGACGGATCACAGAAAACAATCATCACAAGCAACAAAAACTCTGCAGACGGAGTACCAACCTTTCTAACAGCAACATTCGGTATCAATCATCACCTTAATTTACCAATTAGAGATGATATTTTGGTTACTAATCACAGATATGAATGTTTGCAGCGGCTATAGGTGAAGGATTCATGGCTCAATCAATCGGTTTTCGGAACACCGCAGGTCCCGAAAAGCATCAAGCGGTAGCTCTAAGAGTTCAATCAGATCGATCAATATTCCTCAATTGTAGAATGGAGGGATACGAACAGACCTTATACGTTCAAACTCACCGTCAATTTTATCGTGGATGCTACATATTAGGGACGATCGATTTCATATTTGGGGACGCTGCTGCAGTGTTCCAAACATGTGAAGTTATGATCAGAAAACCAATGGCGAATCAACGCAACACAGTGATAGCTCAAGGTAGAATCGACAAACACGAAACGACGGGGATTGTGTTGCAGAAGTGTAGGATTATCGCCGATCCGTCGTTGGAGGCGGAGAAATCGAAGGTCATGAGTTACCTTGGGCGACCGTTGAAGGAGTATTCGAGAGCCATCGTGATGGAATCGGAGATCGGTGACGTGATTCGTTCCGATGGGTGGTTGTCGGAGGGGGATTTTGCAGTTGCGACGGTTTATTACGCGGAGTATGATAACATCGGTGGTGGATCTCGGGTGAAGGATAGGGTGAAGTGGGGTGGTTATCATCCGGAGGTTAAGAAGGAGGAGGCGGTGAAGTTCACGGCGGCGGAGTTTATACAGGGGGAACGGTGGTTGAAGGATACCGGTGTTCCTGTTCGTCTAGGGTTTTACAGCTAGTTAGTGAAGAAGATGACAATGGTGGTGGTGGTATATACATTTGGGTAGGTGTGATTGTGTATTATGAACCATGTTTAAAAGTAGTTTACATAGATGTGTTTTTTGGTTGGTAGAGTTACTATTTGTATCACTATAGCTAAATATGGTTTCATGATTTTAATCGCTAGATTCATTTTTATAGATAGTTATGTGTATTACTTTAGGCTAAGGTTATTTTAAAAATATTTTTTCTAGGATGCTAAAAAAATGTTATACACGTGTGAAAAATACTTACACTTGCTTACACATGTATAGAAAATATTTTTTATAAAAAATATAATAATATTTTTTATTGTTATACATGTGTGTGATATTGTTCTAATTTATATGCATGTATACATATTACCCATGTGTAAGAATGTGTACAAAAAAAATTCTCAAAGGTTTCATGATATATAGAGATTTACATTTGGTTACTCCCCTTTTACTTTAAAACTTACAAAATATTACATACATATTCATGAATAAATTACACGATTAAAAACATCATGTTGTGTATTGAAAATTCATGTTTCAAATGTGCATGATTTTTTTTATGAACAATGAAGTTTGCTAGCAAGAAGCCTTCACCGGTTCATCTCGAAAATAAAACTTATCACTTACGTAATAGAAACATGACATTTTAATACAACTCAAGTAATGATTCTGGCTCTACAATATATCCATTGAAATAGTCGTGAATTGATATCATCAATAATATTTAATAAAGATGCCTTCACCCACCTCCATGTTTCTATCCTTCAAACGAACCATAAAACGTAAACTTTTTTGCTTTTCAAAATATACAACATTATTAACCAATTGTTGAACTTATGAAGCTGAAGCTCTTAAATAACGTACAAGGTATGCAATTTTGGCAACAATTTGAGCCTCAAAATATGATTCGATTGGGTGTCAGTCGCAAAATAGGAACTATTGATTTTTAGCCTAATTAGACTTTGTTTGCACAATATAAAAAACAATACCAAACATTATAAATCTTTCACTGAAACATGACAATTACTACATGTATATTATAATTATAATTATAATTAATTAGTTTAGTAAATCAGTGGCATTCTGCCAACCAATCATCACATAGGTACTATCGATGAGGCACAAACTACAAGCAATTTCTGCATGTTTATTTTACTTTTTTTTTCATTTCTAGCATTTGATATTGAATTTAAATTATATACTTACAAACATATTAACAAAAAGTTTGGTGGTGGAGTTGGTCTCCACCCCTTAAAAGTAGCGGACGTGGGTGTGATCCCGTCTGTCCTTTGTGTGACCGGTTTTTCTTCGGATCTATAATCTATAATCTATAAACACTAATAAAGAATGTTTTTGTGTGCCACTTGTTATAATTCTAAAGCTACTAAAATTTATTTTCCTGTTTCTTTCTCTTAATAAATATCACATTAAATGCAAATGATATTATTCAATTCTTTTTATATTACATATATATTTTTTTAAAGTGATCTTTCTACAAATGCAATTTGTAAGTAAATAATATTTTTTATAAATAAGAATGTTTTTTTTAAAAAAAATTAAAACTTCAAAAAAAAAAACACAATATATTTTAAAACCTATGACTTTTAAAAAATAATTCTTATGAAACAAAAGTAATTAAATTTCAAAGTTATAATAAATAAATTATTAAAAATGACACTTTTTTAAAAATGGTTTGTTTTGAAGCAAATTGTTTAAAAACCAATTAAAAAAAGAAAATAAATTAATAAAAGTATACAATATAATATCATTGTTTTATCACTCGTATGTAATATTAATCACACCTATAACTTCTAATAAAACAAAGAATCTTTTACCACTTGTCATTCTATTAAATTATGTTTTTGTCACTTGTCAATTTTGTAGATATTCACAAATAAAATTTCACTCTAAAAGAGTATTATAATAATTTGTATTATAATAATTTAAATTCTCATATAAAATTATCTTTCTTATTAAAAATAATTTTTATTAATTGTTATGTTTTTTATCTAATTTTTATAAAAATCAAACTATTTTTTTTTAAATAGAAGAAATCATTTTTTAATCAATATCTAAATAACAAGAAACTTAAATTTTATATAATATGAAATTTTATAAAACATTAAATATTTTTAAACAAAATATTTTAAATCATTTTGTTTTAAAAAAATTATAAATAGGTGAAATATTTTAAAAAAATATGAAACACTAAAGATATTTTTTTTATGAAAAATCTAAAAATGAATGTTTAAAATGAAACTTTTTACATAAGAAAGTTAAAATAGTATAATTGTTTTATTTTTAAACAAATATATATATATATATATATATATATATATAATTTTAATTATATTTTACTTTAAAATATTATAATTAAAATAGCTATTTATACGTAATTTACATCATATTTTATCTTCAAATATGATTTTATAATACATAAGTTATATTAATAATTATATAATATTTTATTTCTTCAATTCATGTATTACATGGGTACTAACCTAGTATTTAATATACTAGGTTAGTACCCGTGTAATACACGATCGAATAAAAAAATATTAAATAACTATTAATAAAAACTTATGCAATATAAATCATGCTTAAAGATAAATATGATTATAATTACGTATAAATAACTACTTTAAGTAAATAAAAAATAATGAATTTTTCTTAAACTTTTGTTTTTATAAAAAAATTGTAATTTTTAAATATATTGTTTTAAGAGAAATGATTTTTTTAATTTTGTTGTATTTTGTTTTTTATAAATTTTTGTACTACCTATTAAGCTTATTATACAACCGGCTAAACATGGCAAAGTTGGTAATTAGTAATTGTAAATAGTATTAAGCCCCCTGTTGCGGGGACGTAAAATCGTGTCAAGTAGCACCAATGACACACCACCACTTTAGCACCAACAGGGGGGCCTTATAGTCGGTTACTAGCGGTGGTGTATCATTGGTGCTAATTGACACGATTTTACGTCCCCGCTGCAACAGGGGGGGTTTAATACTATTTACAATTACTAATTACCAACTTTGCCATGCTTAGCGGGGTGTATAATAAGTTTAATAGGTAGTACACACATTCGCACGTTGCGCTGAGTTATGTTTTCCCCATTTAACGATCCTGTCGCAACGCGCAGGTACTAGATCGACCTATATATTGTTTTATATGTTTTACGTTTCGTCTACGCGGTTTAACATTTTTTACACATACTTTCCGTTCGTTTTTATTTTATTTTCTACTACGAGCTTTTTGGATGTTAGTGGTTATTGATGGTAATAGGTGATTACTGTTACTTGACACGGTTTTACGTCCCCGCTGCAACGCAAGGGACTTAAAACTAGTTCTATTTTATTTTATAACTTTTTATTTATTTTAACAAAAAACATCAATCCATTAAAAAGATTAATATTTTATAGGTAGGCAAGCTTTTGTTACAAAATTATATGAATGTTTAGATGTTTTTCATGAGTTAAAATTTTCTATTTAAGGTTTTGAATACTAGCAACGTCATCTTAGCAACTTAGCAACACACGAGTTTACGTAAACGTTTTGGTGTTTTATAATGTAATGTATCGAAAGTGTTGAATTTCAATGTTTAGCTCGTCGCAAGACGCGTGTTTGTATAATATTTTGCTTGTTATAATTTGATTGATATATAAAACTATATGTATACAATTAAATATCAAATAAAATAATTTAAATAAAATTTATAATATGATGGACATATATAATTCTAGCTTAACTTAATATATTCTTTAAACTAGTTTACAATCAACTACTACTGATTATACAACCATTTTGCAAGATATAAATCCTCGACCCCTTAAAGATCAAACAACTTGATATCCTAATGTCATCGAGTCATTTAAATTAATTACTCATCAATATTATTCTAAGGTTTAGAACAAATATGTTTCTGATATTTGGCTTAACGAAATTCAGATGGTCGCAAAAATATGTTGTTTTCAAGATGCCAAGATTAAGTTATAAAGAAAGACCTAATTACACGGATGGTCTATGTGGTTAAGTCTTATTCCGATTTTGGTTCATAACTCTTAAAAATTACAAAGTTGATCAAAAACTTTACACAAACGTAACACTAATAGTCTTTGGGTTGGATGGACGTTAATTACTTTATTATCTTTTTAATGACAACACCACCCTTGGGTAGGATATATATTTTTATTTTTGGGTTGGGATAAATGGGACCCAATACTAATTCAATAATATATTCATTTTACTTGAAAAGGGTAGGATATATATATTTATTTTTGGAAAATTATATTTAAATAATGAAAATTATTGCTTATTGACTGATAACAACCCATACTATTAATTTGGTCGATGATAATCCCAACTTTCACTTTTGTTACCAATGGTAATCTCGATAGAATAAATATCATACATTCACACTTAGTTTTAATTTATTTTAATATCGATTTAACTTGTATGTTATTTCATTTAATTCATAATCACTATTTTAAACAAAATCAAGTACAAACCGAAGGTAAATATTTAATATCCATCCAACCTATGAACCATTAGTGTTACTTTTATGTAAAGTTTGGACAATCTTATAAATTTATAATTTCTAAAAGTTAGATGCCCAAACTGAAATCAAACCTGACTACAGAGATTATCCGTGTAATTAAAATTAAATAAAAAAAACAACTCAAGAGTAAGTTTTAGTTAATCTTTAAATTTAAAAGTAAATTCGAATTCTTGATTCTTTCTGCGTACGCTTTTTATTGGCGCCTTTCAAATGCTTCTCTTGCTTCCCCTTTAGCTTCGTCACCGTTTCTTCAATCTCTGAATCTCAATATCTTCTTCTGATCTCAAATCAATCTCAACAATGGAGCAGAGGCAGAGGAACCAGAAGACGGTTCAAGAACAACAACCACAGCAGGATGAACAGTTAGACGATATGCAGCATGGCCCTTTTCCCGTCGAACAACTTCAGGTATGCGTTATGTTTTCACTTGAATCTTCACTTTTTTTTCTTATTTTTGATCAAACGAGGGTTCTTGTTATGGGTTTCTTTCAATTTGGCTAATGGTGTTCGTTTTCTTGTTTTCGCCCAAAATATTCTACGCGAAATTAGGGTTTCTTTATTGAAATTGGGAAATGGGTTTTCGAATTTACCCCGATAATTGGTTTATCTTGCAGAAGAATTGTGTTATATTTTATATGGGTTCAGGGTTTTCTTCGTTTTCTGATTATTCTGATAGTAGGGTTTCAATTATAATTTGTGCTTTTTGATGTGTTTTTCAAGATTTTACTAAATTGTTCAATTCACATTTATGGGTGTCTGATAAAGATCAAAACCCACGATAAAATTCTGGGTTTGTAATTTCAGAGGCTAACTTTGAATTTAACTGAATCATAAAGGCTTCTGGAATTGCTGCACTTGACATAAAGAAACTGAAAGACGCTGGTTTATGTACAGTTGAATCTGTAGCATACTCTCCTCGAAAAGAGCTTCTGCAAATTAAAGGAATCAGTGAAGCTAAAGTTGATAAAATCGTTGAAGCAGGTATGTCAAAATGTTGATTTGGTTCTTGTGGTGTACTTTTACTGAAATCTTTGAAGTTAATGCTGGTTCGTTTTGCATTTCGACAGCTTCAAAACTGGTGCCTTTGGGTTTCACCAGTGCAGGCCAACTCCATGCGCAGAGACAAGAAATAATTCAGATATCTTCTGGGTCTAGAGAACTCGACAAGATATTAGACGGTGCATACCTTTTAGTGTTGTAGCTTTTTAGTAAGACGTTTAATTAATTGTAAAATTGCATTATCTGCTTTTTAATAGGAGGAATTGAGACCGGATCTATTACTGAGATATACGGTGAATTCCGTTCTGGGAAGACTCAGCTTTGTCACACTCTATGTGTAACCTGCCAAGTAAGAACACGTCTTTTGATTTCTTGAATGACTGTGTTTTACAAATGATTACAAATATGCTAACTTTTGGGCTTTTATTTAGCTTCCATTAGATCAAGGTGGCGGCGAAGGGAAGGCAATGTACATTGATGCTGAGGGTACATTCAGGCCACAAAGACTCTTACAGATAGCAGACAGGTGGTAGACAATGGACAATGTATACATGATCAGTGTGTGTTTTAAATCTTTAATTGTACATTTTTTCTTATCATGCATTTATCATGGTGCAGGTTTGGGTTGAATGGCAATGATGTATTGGAGAATGTAGCATATGCAAGAGCTTATAACACAGATCATCAATCAAGGCTGTTGCTTGAAGCGGCTTCCATGATGGTTGAAACCAGGTTTTCTTCATTTATTTACTTTTTTGAGGCGCTTCTTTATGCTCTTGCATATTTTAGTCTGCACTTATATTTGACATATAAGGTTTGTGATATGTGTCTTGTATGTGATTATGTGATGTTGAATAATCAAAATTAGAAACTAGTTGTAATAACCAAATGATAGATTTTAGTGTTTGGATGTGCTTTTATTGTTTTAAAATGCTAACAATCAATTGTTTAAATGTTACAAGTTATTATTGTTTCAAGGACGATAAACATATTTAGAAATGATAGTAGAAGTCCCTCAAATTAGGTCAAAAGAATGAGTAAGTGTATAGTTATTTACCTTAGATACTCAGATTACTTGTAACTAATGTGATTCTGTTTATCTAAACTAATTAGTTGACCCCTAAACAATCAAATAATAAATAGCAGAGTCTGATTATTATAAATTTAAGTTGCAATAATTAAATTACCA
Source organism: Flaveria bidentis (assembly GCA_018326385.1). NCBI lineage: Eukaryota > Viridiplantae > Streptophyta > Magnoliopsida > Asterales > Asteraceae > Flaveria > Flaveria bidentis. The sequence continues at coordinate 11,802 of BJCM01268110.1, forward strand.
GTATGAATCTGCAATTCAAAACATCCTAACATCGAGTGGTTAGGACTTCTGAGAGGAAAAGCAGCTCGTCCAAAGTTATCCATGTAGAAGGGCTGCCTTTTGCATATATGCATACGCGCACACACACATTTTTAGTATATATGCTAGTATGTGGATACCGTATATTAATGATTCTATTAGAAAAGGATATTATAACCTATAGTAGCTAATTATTGTGCTGATATGAAGGTTTGCACTTATGATAGTGGACAGTGCAACTGCCCTCTACAGAACTGATTTCTCTGGTAGAGGGGAACTATCAGCTCGCCAAATGCATCTTGCGAAGTTCTTGAGGAGCCTTCAGAAGTTAGCAGATGAGGTAATACACTTTCATGAATCTCTTGCTCAAGTTAAAGTGATTAGATGATCTTTGGTAATTCGTTTGGTATTGATTAGTTTTCTTGATTAGTTTGGTGTAGCTGTGGTGATCACTAATCAAGTAGTGGCTCAAGTAGATGGTTCTGCCATGTTTGCTGGGCCTCAAATCAAACCCATTGGCGGTAACATCATGGCTCATGCTTCTACAACCAGGTATGTTTATATACTACAAATGATCATCTTTTTTAGCCAAAAATGTGTAAATTAAAGTGGGTTACCTGCATGTCGACAACAGGTTAGCTTTGAGGAAAGGAAGGGGAGAAGAACGCATTTGTAAAGTAATTAGTTCCCCGTGTTTAGCTGAAGCGGAAGCAAGATTCCAGATTTCTACAGAAGGTGTTAATGATGTTAAGGACTGAAAGCAAGTCTTATTTTCTGTTTCAAATATTAATCATAGTTTTGGAATGTAATAGCTTTTCATCTCTGAAAATTTGTCTTTTTTGCCACTCAAAAGAGTTGAAGAGCAATATGAAATGTGGATTCTACAGTTGACACAAAATAGCATTTACACATGACTGGTTTTTATGCGGACCAAAAATATTACCACATGACTGCACGAGTACATATAAGTTTCAAAAGACAACGGGTTACTTGATCCTGTTAGATTCGACTTCAATAGTTCAATATGCCCTTGATTACCAGCCCTATAAACACATGATATTTGTTCACTATTACAGTCAATCTCTTAGTATTGTTCGAGTATTGGTGTTGTTGCCATGGTGGTTTGTTTCTTTGTGCCTTGTCACCATCGTTGATGTCTGTCTCCTGACCTTGTCACAATTGTCCGTCTCTTTCCCTGCATTTTAGTCGCACCCTTTACACACGACTATCAAAATTCATCGAGATTGTTATGGTATGTTTTGTGAAAAAGAAATACAGAGAGAATAAGAAGCAATTAGCTCAATTTCATCATATAGTTCTGATTCCTCAAGACCTCAGCTGGTATCAAGTACTAACAATAGTTAGTTAATCTCTTACAAGCTACAAGCTGACCCTAATACATATTTACAAAGTAATCCTTGAACTATCCTTTATTATCATGTAATAGAGATCGACTATAAGTACCTCCACGTTTCTGTATGAATCTTCATTGTAGTCGTAACAGGAAAATCAGTACTTAGGATGATGAATTAGTTAGGCTAAAAATATGATATTTGTATAACTTGTTAAAAGGGAATCATTGTTCGCTAATGCCGAGCAAATGTTGAGGGTGTTATTAATATTTTGTCCCTTCATTTTTCGTCAGTAATGTTAATGTTTGGAGTTTAATTTTTTGTATATGTATTGAGTTCGTCCCATCTTTTTCTCCTTATATATATATATGTTCAAGTTCCGCCACTAGTTTAGTTCGGAGTATAATGAAGTGTTAACATTGATATGTACTCACTTAGTAATAGGTAATGCTTCTAATAAAATCGTTTTTCAAAATAAGCACCTTCGTTAAGATTAATGGGATAGTTGGAGCCTCGGTATGCGTAGATGGACCAAACTAAGTATTTTAAATAAACCCACGTGTATGTATATAACTAATTAGGTATCATCTATTATGTTTCATAATAAGTTATACCTAACTTTACCTTTCGTTTTCTAAAACTACATGACATAAATTACGAATATGATGTGTTATCATGATAAACCTTTATAATACGCTTTAAACGTATGTATATAAAATCTTCAAGTGTTTGATTCGCACTTTAAATTATCCAAATTGATTCATACACTTCTTGAGAGTGACCTTGAGTCCCAACGTGAGTGACCTTGAGTCCCATCGTAAGTCTTATAAGACTCCACAATGCCCCTAGAGATCATTGGCGGAGGATAGTGGAGACCGGGGGGTTATTTTTTCGTCGGTAGTGTAAACTTTTTGCCTGATGTTGTGTATATATACACACATAATACCGGACAAAAAATGTACACTACCGGACTAAAACTTAACACTACCTACAAAAAAATAGGGGGGCACTCCCCCTCCCCCATATATATATATATATATGACAAAATTAATTCTTTATGTTTGGAAAAAAATACATTAATAGTCCTTTAGAGACAAAAAAACCAAATTGCCCTTGATTTAACAGAAAAAGTTAACGACAGTTAGTGTAAAGGACAAAATCTGTTACAAAATGTTAACATAAAGGATGTTTAGAGTACTTTTTAAAGATAAAGTTAACGACATTTTTTGTAATTTGGTCTAATTATTATAAAGTTAGCTATATATATAGCTTCTACTTAGTTAGTAGAGTGAGCATCAAATCATGGAAAGCTTAATTTTAATAGTGACGTAAACCATATCATGATATCTTTCATTCTGTTTTCGATGGATTGTCCTTCTAGAAACTCACGATTTTATTTTTATTTGACGAGTTGCTCGTCAATGTAAAATGCCTTTTGAGAAAGAGGTTTCCACTCTCTTTTGAAAAAAACTACATGTTCTTTCTCAACCCATGTAAGACTTACATCTACACCCTTATTACGGAGCTCAACAGCGTTACTCACATACCGATCAAAGGTTTTCATCCTCTTATGAATATGATTGGTGTTGAGTGTAGGAAGAAAGCAAAATATATGTTGGTAATACGTTTTAATCACACTTGACATTTGTGAGAAAGTTCCCCCCAAAACTTGAGAATCAATTAAATGTTAAATTACCCACACGTGGCTAATTTTCCTTACGCGTAAGTAAATATCAATACATAAGTTAAAAACTAATATATATGTGTAAATTAACTATGTTTTACCATCACATAATATTTATAAATGAATATGCCGATCTCTTTTATATACATGATTAAAATAGTATACGAAAAAAACACATGTGATGATTAAAAAAATCATTAGAAAACTCAAATAAATTAGTATGAAAAAAAACATAGAAATTTATTTTAAGTAAGGCAAAAGTAAACTCTAAGCGTTATTTAGTGAACATAAACTTCATAAGAGGAAAACAGAAAGTCATATAAAGATTGCCAGAGATAGCATCTCAATAGGGCTACTTCCTATTCATCAACTCCACATTTTAGTAGTCATAATAATTTCAAACATTTAACGTGTTTGTAATAAATTAAATGTATAACAATAGTCCAACTCTATAAATGATTTTCAACTCTACTCCATGACAATATCAATTGGAAACTTTTCATTAATTATGTCTATCAAACAAGAAGAAATAATTCGTCCCAATTTCAGTTTTCCTCCTAGTGTTTGGGGCGATCAGTTTCTCATATATGACAAGGTACACAAATTACAAATTATTAGATATAGGTATGTTAAAATATCCATATCTCAATTTTATTAGTAATTCTTTCTTTCTATTTTGGTACTTATTATGTCTATTTTTATTATGCTTTATTTTTCAGATTGTTAGGGTGCTGGTTGTCATTCTTCTTAAGTTCAAGGGTTGTTGTGCTTGGAGTGCTTCTCTTCCTAATATAAAGAGGTCCTGCTGCTAGGGTTTGTTCATTCAACATCGGCACATCGCTCTCTAAAACCCTCTCAGTTCTCTATAGTCTCATCTTGCTCTGATTCATTGTTTGAATCTGCACAACCTTTGTGCAGGTTCTCAGCATTGTGAAGATCACTTCTGTTATTCTTTGTTTCGTTGTGTTCTTGTAAATTGAACTTATTTTGTTTCAAATCTAAGTCTATAACCTCTTGAGATTTCTGATTGTTATCATTGTTTCTGGTTGCTATTATACCATTTTACATGGTATCAGAGCTATAGGCTCTGGTATTGGTGTGTTCTTCCATTGTTCGTTGCTACTCTATTCTAGGGTTTCTCTCTCAGAGACTCTATCGACTATCTGTGTGTTCTTGGGTCGTTTCTGGATATTCTTGGTTGTTTTCTCCACGAATCTTAGTGGACTCGGGAAGAAGAAAGTATTTCTAGGGCTCATACCTTAGAACCCCTGGTTTGGGTCTGTTTATCTCGCATTCGGAGTTATCAGTTGCATGGTTGAAGAATCTAGGGCAAGAACCCTAGATCTAATTGCTATGTTGCTGAATCTGGTTGCTACGGTTCTATTTTTCCTGCCTTGGATTCATAACCCTAAGTGAAGGTTACTGAATCTAAGGCTCATCTAGAGAACCCTAACTTGGGTGCCTATTTGGTGAGATCATTCCATCTTTATCTCTCATTTATTTTCTTGTTTAGTTTGTTTTTGGCTGGGTTAGGAGTACCAGCATCTGTTGCGATATCTGTGTTATTTTTCTGGTTTGCTTGCAAGAGTATTTGTGCATCACGTGTGTGCTTTTATCTACTTGTGTGCCTGTATTAAAGCAGCTAATCTATCCCTTGATCTGTAACATTCACCATTTTTCAAATTATAATTCGAACTCGTTTTGTGATTATATAAATCAAACACATCATTTAAACTACTTCTTTCATTTTAGTGGTTTTTAAAACGATAATGTGTTATTTAACTAACTTTGTAAAATTGGTAATTTAAAATTTACATTTAATCTTCTATTTAATAAATTTATAAACTTATGAGATTTTATAAATATCATATATGAAGTTTTAATTATTATAAAAATAAATATTAAACTTTAAAATTCCTATGGAATTTATGACGATAAGTATATATATAAAGATTATTTCTTTTAACCACCTTATTAATTTAATAATTAATACATAACAAGATTAATAATGTTTAAAATATTTTATAAATAAATAAATAGATTAATCATTTAAAAGTTGGGTTTTATAAAGTATAGAGTTTAAATTGTAATCTATAAAACTTAATATAAAAGCTTTTAGCATAAAATGATAAAAATAGATAATTCAGGGACTTAGGTTGCCAACTTAAGAATCTTGAAACCAAAACCCAACCCCCCTTCCACATCTCCGGCCACCACCTCCGGCCATACTCCGGCAACACTAAAACCCTCAAAATTAATTGACTTTAATTGCAAAACAACCGTTCCTCACTTATTGTGCGTCAAATTCGAACTAATGACCTTTTAATACGTATTATGAAGTTGTTAATTCTCTCGAATCAAAACCGAAACATTCGTTCCAATAATCGAACCGTTTGACGAATTAAAACATCAATAGGTTCTATTTAATCATAGTAAAACATCCTAATAGACTTCCTTGAACTATCTATAACTTCAATTTCATTCACAATACACACACACCTCGATTTCGATCACCACCCTCATCCACGACCTGCAACTTACTCGGCAGCTATCCTCGAAGCATTGTGGCTTAAAATTGATTGAGGGCTTTGAATCATAAACACTCTCTGAAGCTTCATACGAAAGGAATTTGATTATCATTGTCGTTTGCATCTGAATCTCTTTCTTCTCGGTCGCGATATGAACTTCATATTATTTATCATCGTTTCGATCTCGAAAAGGTAAATTGATCCTACCTTTACAATCTTTTTGAGGTGCTAATCAATAGCCCTAAACTTATTGCAACAATTATTAACGAATTGGGATTCAATTTGGATCAAGATCAAACTAGGGTTTATATGAAATTAGGGGATTTGGTATTTAATGTTTTTAAACTTTTTAATTGAGCTTTTAACAGACTTGGGGCTTATAGCCCACCGGTAAAACACATGAACTTTACGCATGGGGTCATGGGTTCAAACCCGAGCACCCTAAAGTTATTTTTATTGTTAGTTTTTTTATCATTTTAAATTTCATAAATTTTTAATATATTATTTAATCAAAATAAAATTATTGTTGTTAATAAATTTATTCCGGAAATTATTAATATAATTTCTGAAATTTTTAAACAAAATATATTCTAATTTTTATAGTTTAAAATTATAAAAACTACGACAAAAGTTATTTAAAATTTGTCTTTTATTACTTTATAATGGTTTTCTTTAAATCAAATAAGTCATGTTATAACTTATTTAAATAATGTATTATGTAACTGATTATTTTGATAAGTCACTAGTTAATTAATTATTAGGTTAATTTTTAAAGACTTTAAAACTTATAATTCTTAAATTAAAGAATAAAAAGGTTATAAAAAACAATATTACGTCATTTATATGTTATAAATATATTATAACTCAAACTTGGATTAGTTTAAACGTATTAAACCTACATGTTACAAATACTTTAAATAATAAACTACACAAATGATTATTTAATAATTATTTAAATATTATTCATCTATTCATTTAACCATGTTTATATATATATATATATATAATTAGTTAATAGAGTTATTCCTTTAAATTTCGTTTAAGATTCTTGAAACTTATAAAACAATATAAATTTCTATTATACTTTACTTTTATTTTAAAGTCTTGATAATAAATCATATAAAAGCTTGATATTAGATATTATACTTTACTTTTATTTTAAAGTCTTGATATTATAAGACTTTTATAATAAATCATTTTAGAAAGTTCAAAACTCTATGAAATGATTTTAAATGATTTTAAAGTCATCTAATAAGTATTCAATTAATCAACTTTATTAAGTTTTAAATAATTAATTATTAAATTAATTATTTCTTTTCACACATTATACTTAATTCTATTAAATCAATAAATTAAATTATTGAATCATTATTAATATATTCTTGGTCTTAATTGATTTATATCATCTTTATTAAACTAAAACATAAACGATTCATTATTTTATTTAATTATTTAAACCCCCAACTTTTCAATTGAAACCCTAGTTCACGTTTATTTATAAATATTACCTTTAAACTTAACCTTGGAATATATATACGTTTAGGTAACTTGTAAAAGAAATCGTTGGAGCCTCGTTTATTTTCTTATCATCCTTATTTGTTTCAAGTGAGTTCTCCTTGCCCCTTTTTACTTTATTTCACATTTTTGGGGTGAATCATGTTAACTTTATCAACTTACACTTGTAAAACATCTTGGTACTTGTAAATACACATGCAATTCATCTTTACCTTTTTGTCATGGTTATTTGTGTTATTGTAAGTCTTATATGAGATACATATTTTGTTTACAATCATTAACTATTGCTAGCCTGACGACGTATTAGATCTTTGGGCCTGACAAGCTTATTTGGTGCTAAAGTTGATGTATTGCCAACTCCTGATGACGTATGCTCGTTCATCATGGGAACCAAATACACTTCAATCTTATATACTTGTAATCAAGTCGAGGTTTGGTTGTAACGATATGTGTTCTATAACCTTACTAACTTATAACCTATTACATGAATTGCTACTTGTAACCTTGTTATATTATGTATGAAAACCTTGGAAACTCACCAACTTTTTAGTTGACCTTTTATTTTTATCATGTTTCAGGTTTACTTCTTGTGGATTTCTCTTCGTGCTCATATAGAACTTGGACCTAGTTTAAATTGAAAGTCTTATGTTATTGGTTGTATTTTGATTGTTTTGTAATTACTTATTTGTCTTGTAATGTTTAATGAATAATGATATTTAATAATATTTCAACTTAAT
>BJCM01268112.1:0-32125 GCA_018326385.1 Flaveria bidentis
CTAGCTAGTTAGGGAGCTCAACACCAAAACTCTACAAAAGTACTATCAAAGAAAACGAATTTTTCAGCCTAGTTTTGGAGCTTCAAATCTGAAATTCTGCAATGTTTTTGAGAGAGTTCTTGCTCTTGGTTGTGTGTGAGAAAAGTGTGAATGATGGATGATTGTTAGAGAGGGAAAAGATAGCAAAGACCAAGACTAAAAGGCTGGTCCCCAAGGTCCTTTGGGAGGCCGAAATTTCCCATGTAAATGGGGTTTCCCCCTCATTTTCATTTTATAAAAGGTTACACTCAAAACCCTTAATTTTATAAAATTAAAACCTCACCAATTTAGATTGATGTGGTTAGTATGTTATGATCCATGTCGGGTGATACCCAATAACAAGCTATACGAACACCAATAAATGTTTGTTTGTTGATGAGATCATACAAATAAACATTGACACCAATTTAGAAAATTGGTTTTCTAAAACATTGCTTTGTAATAGAACAACATTATATGGATAGTTTGTTCATGAGATTTTATTTGTTAAATTATTTAAGTTGGTTATATAATAACAAATAAAAGTGTGTTAATGATATAAAATTAAAATACGTTTTAGTTTTATAAATTAAGGGATGAAAGAGTACAAATTAATAAAAGTTTCAAAATGGGGGGAAACCGATTTTGGAACAAGTTTTCGGCCACCCCAAAGGTGGGGACTTCATAAGTCTTTTAGTCATGGTTTTTTCAAGATTTTAGTCTGTCTTGCACTGTTCCATCTCTCCTCTCTCAAATACACACCTTCTCTTTCACACACAAGCAATAGAACCTCCAAAACAAGGCTGATTTTTGGACTAAGAAGCTGAAAAAGGGGCTGTATTTTTTGGGTTTTTGGAGGAGCTAAAGAAGAGTTATCTTTGGTGTTGCATCCTAACAAGCAAGGTGTTTGAAGAGCTTGTGGGTATCACTACTTGAGGCCTCCTCCTTTGAAGGCTATACACATTCAAGAACATCATCATCTCCTCTTTTCATCTACAACATCTTGTTCTAGAAAGGTTGTTTCTATGAACACCCTATGGTTGTTTTGTTATATTTGATAGCATATTATTTCACATACATTTTGATCCTTATTCTTGGGTTTTGTCTATGTTTTAAAGGGGTAAAATTTTCAGATTGGTAACAATATGTTAAAACATATATTCTGTTGTGTTTTTATAGTTTAAATGGTTAAACTAGTTTGTTTTACATGGGACAAAACCCATCGCATGGTCCATCTATTAGCCATGTTGCAGTAACACAAGAAACATATACATTGGAGATGTGTATAGGAGATGTCACTTGATACTTAAATTGTTTTAGATCAAACTGGTTCAATCCTGCGACTGAACCATACGACTGAGTTCAGTCGTGCAATTGAGCTTGCGACTGAATTAGTCGTATGTTAAGCCATGCGGTTGAGTCAGTCGTGCGACTGAGTCACCGAATGATTCATTCATGAGATTGAATCGTACGCCTGGCTCAATCATGCAACTGAGGTTCATTTAGAGTGTGCATTCACAAATGGCTCTTTTCGATACTCCAACCTTGAATCTTGGTCAAAACTTGATGTTAGACGTCGTGGTTAGACTCATTTGATTCACAGGGACTCTAAATATAACTTAATGTCCTTTATTTAAACGATCATGTTCATTTAAGTGGTCTATTTGAAGATTTTTACTTATTTCTTGAGTTTAGTCGATTAAGTCAGTTAGGGTTCGATTTCACAAGTCATTTTGATTGATTTCATTCTCACAATACCTGTAGATGAATGAGCAATCGGTTAGAGTCACAATCGGTAGGTAATCAAGGTAAAATGAATTTTGAGCAGAGTGTCTACGTAATGGAGATGTTTGAGTGCTTTGAAGGGTGGTGAGAAATGTGACCAACTCACCGCCTCTATTTATACTGATTTAATGTTCAGTCGTGCCACTGGACCTGTACACATGCTTAAATCGTGTGACTGGGGTTCAGTCGTGCGACTGGCTTATACTTCTTTGTCTAGTCATACGATTGGTTCATTCTGGTCATCCAATCGCATGGATGCCCCCATACTCATGGTCCAGTCGTGTGACTGGCTCATACTTATGGTCCAATCATGCAACTGGCTCATACTTATGGTCCAATCGTGCGATTGACTTATACTTATGGTCCAATCTTGCGATTGGCTCATACTTATGATTCAATCATGCGATTGGCTCATACTTATGATCCAATTGTGCGATTGGCTCATACTCATAAACACTTACACTTTTACCTTGTGATATTAAACATTATGAACACTAATCATCTCAGACATGATCCACTTTATTAATTTAAGACCATTTGATCACCTTAGACGTGATCCTTTTAATTTAAAACCATTTGATCACCTCAGACGTGATCCTTTTAATTTGGAACTGATTGGTCACCTCAGACGTGACCACTTTAAGTGAGTGATTCATAGATTAAATACTGTTGTATAGTCAGACTTTTAGCTAACAAAAAAACAAGAAAAATAGAAAGACAACTTGAAACTAAAAACAAAACAAGACATAATTTTGTGTTTTTGATTAGAGATTGGAATCTTTTAGAAAAATGTCTAACAGATTTTAATTCCTGAACATCACAACTTCAAGTTAATTTGATTACTTCTAGAATGATTCATTATGGAATCATACAGGTATATCAGAATCATTTGGGACATTTTAATAAAGCATTTTAATGCTAGATTATTGTTTTAACCAAGAGTCAATAGCAATTTTAGGAAATCATACTAGATCTATAAGATGCACACAATGCTTTTTGACTGTCAAGAGTTGCAGCTCACGATGATTGTCAGTTTACTTGTCTAGTTAAATCCATACACAGATTTTTGACTCCCATTGGTGATGAGTTAGGTTTAATTATTTCAACTAGAATTTGTGGATCCCACACTTATATGCTAATCAACATTCCTCAAGGGATTTTTGAGTGGTCTACGGGTATATATTCAAGAACAAACTATTCTAAGAGCTTTCACAGAGATGCCAAGCCTCAAGTCAGTGCCATCGCACATCAGAGAGGCGCAAACAATAATGAATTCTAGAATATTTTGTTATGCATATCCTCAGGTTAGTGCCACCACATAACAGAGAGGCACACAACATATCTTCTTCTTAGAGCATTTATTTTCTTTTTGCACATAACGCACCAACAACATAACTTATTAGCTTGATTGCATTTATCATTTTTCCATGTGCTTTGCTCATTTTTATGGTCATCCGCACACATTTGTGGCGTTTATTTTGCTCGTCACCCCTTACTGGAAATGCGTTGACAAGTGTTAACTAGGGATAAGATGGGAAACCATAACAAGTTGAACAACTTAGTTTGAATTTAAACCACCAATCAGGTCTACTCATCTATTGTGTTGAATCTACCAACACATCATATAGTGAACTAGCAACCTCTAGGTCTACTTTCTCTATGTTACCTCAGTAGCATACTAGTTTTACTATCATTTTTCCTTTTATTTTTTTAGACTTCTTAGACTTATACTTTGAATTTTTCATCTTAATCAGTTAATTCCTTTGAAGTCCCACACTATTTGTTCCCTGTGTACTATCATTTTCCATAAGCATTGAATCATAATCACAGATTTGATTTCATTTCTTTTAGCTAAGCTGCCCTCCTCCCTCATTTTTTAAGTAAATAAATACTGCACTAATTTAATGCTAAATTAAACTATTCTCCTCCTAAAACTCTATAACCTAAAATCTTTTTGTGTTTTTGTATTTTTAATAGATAGGAAAATAAATAAAATAAAAAACATAAAAACTTGTCGGACTATGCACTTTCTCCTTCTAGAATCACATCAATTTTCTTTTTACGCCATTAACCTCTAAAAGATATAAAAACCTCGGTTTATCAAATGCTTTTGTGTAGAGGTCGGCACGTTGAAAATCCATATTGATTTTAACAACATTGATTAATTGCTTTTCAAAACAGTCACGTATAAAGTGATATTTAATACCGATGTGTTTAGTGTTAGGGTGTTGGACCGGATTTTTGGTGACAACAATAGCAGCAGAATTATCAACAAAAATAGGGGTGTTAGAAAATCGCAAACCATAGTCGCGCATTTGCTGTTGAATCGAAATGATTTGTGAACAGCAACTTGCAGCAGCAACGTATTCAGCTTCACAAGTTGACAGAGCAACTGATGTCTGCTTCTTACACTGCCAGGTGACTAACCATCTACCGAAGAACTAACAACCCGCAGATGTTGACTTGTAATTCATCTTGCAACCACCATAGTCGGAGTCACTATACGCTGTAAGCTCAAAGTCATCATCATGAGGATACCACAACCCGAGTGTTGGAGTACCCTTCAGATATCGAAAAATTCGTTTAACTCCGATAAGATGATTTACTTTTAGTTTAACCTGATATCTTGAACAAAAGACACGTGGCATACATAATATCAGGACGAGAGGCTGTGAGATACCTAAGGGATCCGATCATTCCTCTATACATGGTAGCATTAACCAGATCACCATTTTCTTCGGGTGCCATGTCATGGTTCGTGGCAAGTGGAGTTCGAGCAACAGAAGCGTTTTCCATATCGAACCGACCGAGGATATCACCTACATATTTGGACAGATGTAGGAAGATTCCTTTTTGGTGTCTGATCTACCTGTATGCCGAGAAAGAACTTCATCTCCCCCATTGCACTTATTTCAAACTCTGCTTTCATTACAGATTCAAATTCATTACATAATTCTTCATTCTTAGAACCAAAGATTATTTCTTCCACAAATATTTGTATCAGCAGTAAATCACTATCTTTTTCTTTGATGAATATTGTACCGTCTTTGATGAAGATTTGTAGAGAGCCATGTCCAGTTTGTAAAATCTATCCCGATGAAAAGAAACCTCAAATCCTTTGGGTTGACTGACGTAGAGTGTCTCACGGATTTCACAATGAAGGAATGCACTTTTTACATCTAGTTGATAGACTAAAATCTTCATGTAGGATGCATAGGCTAGAAAGATACAGATTGCTTCCATCTGAGCCACAGGTGCAAACACTTCATTGTAGTCAATGCCTTCGACTTGTCTAAACCCATGAACCAGATGTCGAGCCTTATTTCTGATTATGACTCCTTGGTCATCTTTCTTACACTTCAAGACCTATTTAGTTCCAATTACCATAGCACCTTTTGGTCTATCCATAATGGTCCATACTCCTATCTTCTTAAACTGTAGGAGTTCTTCTTTCATAGTATTAACCCATGCCTCATCGTTTAAGGCATCACTTACATATTTTGGCTCAAATTGAGACATAAAACATCGATAAGGACCATCGTGAAGATAGCCTTTTTCCATGACTGAGGCATAATCAGTTGAGTATAGCTGATTTCGTGTCTGCACTCCCGATAGTACATCCCCAATGACGTTGACCACAGGATGATGCACATTAATGCGATATCCAGGAGTGGTGGGAACAATGACTTCCTAATCCAGATTTTGAATTCCTAGTTCAGTGTTAGTAACTGTTGGAGTATGAGGTTTAGATGTGTTAGTGGCATCAATATCCGATGCTTGTGTACTTCCATTCGCAGGAACCTGTTCCTCCTGGTCCATATTTTTAGTCTCCACTACTTCATCATCAGAGAAGGAGTCACTTACATCAAGTGCTGCCCCTAAAGTATTAGAAGAATAGTCTAGTGGAACCGATGTTTTCGACTCTTGTGGCGGAGTGTTCAGAACATTGACATCATTTTAGTCGACAACTCATCAGCAGGAAGAGAGAAAGGTAGGTTGAAGCACTTAAAGAATCCATCATAATCGAAGAAGAATTAAGGTCTCTTTCTAGCAGGGGGGTGGTGTATCTTTGAACATCAACATTGCACCACCCTTCTACCTGACCTGTTGAGTTGTTATAAACTCTCTTCTCTGGTATACTGTATCCGAGAAAGATACCTTCTTTAGCCTTCTCACTGAACTTCCCGGTCTAAGTTTTCTTCAGTAACATGCACGGTGCACCAAAGGGTTCAAGATACTCCAAATTTGGTTTATGTCGCTATAGTAGTTCATAACATGTTTAACCGTGACGTTTGACCACCAAGACTCTATTGATAGTGTAGCATGCATTAGCCACTTCCTCATTCCAAAATTGAATAGGCAGTTTGGTGTCAGCTAGCATCATTCATGTTGTCTCTATCAAGCTATGATTCTTTCTTTAAGCAACCCCATTCATCTGTGGAGTGTAGGCAGACGTTAATTGATGTACACTTCCTTCCTCTCTATAGACCGCCTCCATCCACTGATTCTTGAACTCTATTTCGTTGTCTGATCGAATCTGTCTTACCTTCAATTTGTAGAGTGATTCAAATGTAGTTACGAGATGTTTGAATGATTCAAATGTCTCTCATTTGGATTTTAGAAACATCATCCAAGAGAATCTTGAATAATCATTTGTTACTACATAACAGTATAGATCTCAAGTAATGCTCTTTGTGTTGACTGGGCCAAACAGATCCATGTGTAAAAGCTCGAGAGGTAGGTCAAATGAATTAACTTTCTTTGCCTTATGAGACTTCTTGGTCTGTTTCCTTTTCTTGCATGCTACGCTAAAATCCGGAAACTGGAAGTTCTTGACAGTTACTCCATTTACTAAATCATTTTGTATGAGATGATTCATCTTCCTAGGATTAATGTGTCCCATTCTCCTATGCCAGGAGACTGAGTCCCTCTCTATTGCTTTTAACAAGAGGCATTGGACAGTGTTCTCCATTGTGGAGGCCTTTGATAGATCCAAGACATACAAATCATTATATCTTGAAGCTGACATCAAGACTTCTTCCTCCGGGATAACATAATGCTTCTTCAACATGTATCACTTCTTGTTGTCAAATACAACTTTGAATCCTTTATCACAAATCTAGGAGACAGAAAGTAAGTTTGTTCTGTAGTTGTTGAACGTAGTTGACCTTGTCAAACTTAACTTTCTCGTTTCCTACTTTGCCTTGTGTTGTGATGTAACCGCCTTTAGTCATGTGCCTAGACGTCCCACTATTAACAATCCAGGTATTTGTGATAGCATTGTAGCTGACACCCTGCATATTCAAAGGAATTGATAAGTTTAGGTAAGGGACCCAAGCCTTAACTGGCTTGGGTGACCCAAAGGAATCACACATCATAAACTTAACCCAATGTCCATTAGAGGATGAGGGTACATCGTTCTTCTTCTTGTTCTTATTATCAGACACATTACATGATTTTTCTTTCCATAAACCAGTCTTGTGTAAGGCCTGTTTGTGATAAACAGACGACTGGCTTATAGTTTGAACTTTAGGTTCACTAATACTCTTAGGTGGAGTTATAGATCTCCTTTTACTAAAACATTGTTTTGTATCATAAAGTTCAATTTTCTTTTTGGGAGTCTGATAATAAGGATAATTGGAAACAATATGTCCTCTTTTTCCATAACTGTAGCATGATCTCCCTTCTACAGGTTGAGGAAAATATTTCTTTGGGTTTGTGTTGGGTATGGGTGCGAGGTATGTCTGGTTTGGTTGTGTCAATTCTCGTTTAGATGTTTTAGCCACTTTAACAAAATTAATTGTTTTAACGTTTTGAACATCTTTGCTTTTCATTTATTTGGAATTTGATCTGTAACACGTGTTTGGTTAACTGGTTTAGTCATTTTGATTTCAGAAGTAGACATGTGTGAACCTGACCATAAATTAACCTTTTCAAATTGTTCATCCAAATTTTCTATAGGCAGTTTTCCTTTGAATTTCAAAGTAGACTCCTTCTGTTTAGTGATAGAGTTCATCGGTTCACCTGTGGAATCAGGATCACTAACTAAAGGAGTGGACAACACGTGATCCTTAACTGGGTTGTTATTGACAGGTATACATTGTGTATTTAAAAGGATTTCATGTGGTGGTGGTAGTACTTTGTAACCCAAACCTTCCCCATTGTTTCGTTCTTTCACTAAGTTTTGGACTATGTTAGAAGAACTAGCCCAACTATGCAGTTTTTATTTTAAAGAATCAACTTCAACTTCAAAAACTGATTTTTGCTTTTTGGTTTCTTCTAAAGAATTTAAATAAAACTTTATTTCATTTGATTGATTTAGAGCAACAACCTTGGTTTCCCTTATTTGTTTCTCTAAAAGTTCTATTTTTTCTTTAAAACTGCACTCATTTTGTTTTAAGGTACGGTTTGCCTCAGTGCAGAGTTGTAAATCATTTACTAAGTTATCATTGTGTTCTAATAACCTAGCAAATTTCAGATCTATACATTTTCTAAATTTGTCACATTCAGAACATGCTTGTTTTTCAAATAATTGGTTGATAGAACTTACCTATGACGAATCAGTTGTATTAGCCATCAAAGCAGAATTAGTCCTTTTGGTGGCTGGAGATTCTGAACTTGTTTCTCTAAGTTCTTCCTTAACCAAATGATTTACCACGTTCACAACTTCTTCAGTATCTGACATCGCTTGCTCAGCTGTGAGTTCACCTTCACTAGCAGATCCATGATCCAATGCCTCAACACAGGCAATGTTTGATTCACCCGGAGACACAAATGGGAATGGACGAGTCAAGCCCTTCATCACCATGAGCAATCAAGCCCTTTGTCTGTTTGCTTGAAGATGTGGTTCAAATTATGTCCTTGTCTTGATGGTTGAAGGTCAGAAATGGATTTCCATTACCTGTTTTCTTGGGCTTTACACATTCACATTTACAATGCCCCTTTTCACCACAGTTGAAGCAGGTGACATTGGTTTTGACAAAACCAAAAGTCGTATCTTTCATGGCTACTAGATTCTGTCCCGTCTTCTTGACATACTTCTTAGCTCTTGTTACTACACTTGCCAAAGACCACATGATGTCCATACTCTTTAGCTCATTCTCGTCAACTTCCTCGTAATCTTCATATGTAAGATGACAATTTCCAATCTTCCCGACAACTAAACAATCATAGGATTGGAAAATAGCAGCAAGAAGATCCTTATGCTCCTTAGCCACTTCCACTATGATATTACCGATATTTTCGGTCTTCAACTTTGTAGTATTGGTTTTAGGCACTATATATTGGGTAGTAGATGACCCTGACAATTCTGGTCCTGAAGTAGTGGTTTGGGAAGAAACCGCGGAACTAGACACAAATGTTGTTTGTAGTGGTGCTCCTGAACCAATTGGAGTAGGAACTGAGTTGTAGAGTGAAGGATTCTGAATGTAGGATCCTTTCTTTGACTTGTAGTTCATTCTCAGTTCTTCCTCTCTTAACTTCAAGATGAAGTCATTTATGTCCAACGTTGCAAGAATGTCGTTCTGTCTGAGGTTGGACACAAATGAATCCCATTTATCAGGCAAATCATCGGCAAAGCTTGACATTTTATCTTCCATTGACGTTGTTACACCATGAGTGTGCAACTCACTCATCAGATGGTAGAACCTGTCAATAATATCATCTAAGCTCTCATAACCTATTGAAGAGAAGTTATCGAACTACTGCTTGAGAGCCTTAGCTTTCAGAGCCTTCCACGTCGCGTTTCCATCATACCTCTTCTCCAGAGCCCACCATAGCTTCTTGGCCTGCTTGTTCCCAGAAAACTAATTAAAGATGTCTTTCGGTATTGACTGAGTTAACAAGGCATAAACTTTATTCTCAGCATTGAAAAGTATCTTCTGAGCTTCACTCATTCCTCCCAAAGTTAACTTGAATCCATTTGCACTTACCAGTACCGTGTAACCCGTCTCTATGGATGTCCAAAGATTGGGATCAACTCCATTTAGATAGATCTTGAACCGTTGTTTCCATTGTGGATAATCATCTAATGTTATAAGCTTAGGCGGTTTATTATGATTACCAATCTCATTCTCCAAAAGTAGTAGATTCTAGATGTGTGAGTCCTTCTTGGCAGAAAATGCATCAAATTGATCTTCCATTGCTGTAAACTTGGTACTTTTGGAACAGGACAGTTTCACTCATGCAAATGGACTATGAGTATGGTTCACTCGTGCGAATGAATGGTGCAAATGAATTCAATCGTGCGATTGGATTCAGTCGTGTGTATGAACAAGGCGATTGGAATTAGGCGACTAGAGTTGTTCAGTCGTACGAATGAGGAATGCGATTGAGTTCAGTCAGGCGAATGAAGTATATGTGTGAGTTCAATCGTGCGACTAGACCAATCATGCGACTGAGGCTGCTATTTTTGTAAAATCAAATATTTTGACACTTTGACACAAAAATGTGATTTTCCCAAAAGCCCTAATCTGTTGTATGACGAAAAACACAACTTCTAAGCATGCAAACGTCGAAAACACCTTTAGAAACAATGTGGTGACTCTTTTCAATTAAAACGTGAGTATTAACACCAATACTAATCGAATCCATGCAAAATCAAGATCCAAAGCTCTCATACGACTTGTCAGGACCGTGTACGTACGGAATAATAACTGATAATGCATGAAACCAGATCAAATAGTATGGAATCCTATTAGATTGGCGATCCAATCTGTGAGAATGTTAACCCGATCGATATAAGAATAAACTAAATATGAAGAACGAGTAGGAATCGATCAAGAACGGACTTTGAAGTTTGATTGGCTTTCTTGGACGTTCTGGACGGCTAGGGTGCGTGTATTACTAAATGTTTTCTCAATTGTTTTTAATTGTTGTGTTTTTCCACGAATTAAGTGGTATTTATAGGTTTGTAGTTTCTATTCGTACGACTGAACCATTAGCATGGTTTAGTCGTGCGACTGAATCATGCGACTGAGTCATGCGCTCGACTAAAGTTTCAGTCGTGCGACTTAGTCAATCTTATGTCTCAATCATACGACTGAACCAGTCTCCTGGTTCAGTCGTGCGACTAGTCCATAAGCATGATGTATTCATGCGTATGGTCCATAAGTATGGTCCATTAGCATGAATACTCATCCTGCTAGGCTGAACATATTTCTGAATCATTATAGACTAAGAACTATGTCCATTAACTTCAAACCTATATAATAAGTTCATACATATGAATTATACTCAACACAATAATAATATGAAATAAATAAACATTAATAAGCATCAACCACATATTATATTTCATTGAATCAATTCATTACATATGTGTAAGACATGAAAGACTTTTACATTAAAGCTCATAAACTAGGAACAACATGTATCTACATTCTTAAACTCAGTCCCTTGATCACTTCTAATTATCTTAACCTTGTGATTGATTTGATTTTCTACTTTAAGAATAAAAGATTTTAGTGTTTCAGCAGTTTCATCTTTAGAACTTAAAAAGAATACCCATGTAAATCTTGTAAAATCATCAACAATCACAAGGTAGTATGATTTCCTTCCAATGCACATTATACTAGTGGGACCAAATAGATCCATGTGCAATAAGTTTAATGGAGTGGTGATAGAGTTAACAACTTTGGATTTATGAGATGCCCTATGTTGCTTCCCTTTCTAGCATGCAACACAGTTATGTTTGCAAAAAAATTTCTTTTTAGCCAGACCATGTACCAAGTTTTTTTAGCCAATTTATTCATTGTCTTAAAATTTATATGACACATTTTTTATGCAATAGTGTTTACTCATCACCATCAGCTTTGGAAAGAAAACATGATACTTTACCCATTGGGGAAGCAATGTTCATATCTAGCTTGTACATATCCTATTTCTTAGGAGATCTAAGAAGCACCAATTCTAGAGGAATTGTCATCCATGGTTTGTGGATAATTCACTCATGTTCTGTGAAAAGCATTTGATGTTTTTGATCATAGAACTAAGAAACACTTAACTGATTGTGTTCAAGCTGATTGACAAAGTGAACTTTGTCAACTTTTAACTTTCCATTGGATATAATTTCTTTGCCAGAAATATATCCTCCGGCCTCACCTCCAAACTGGACAAAACATCCATCATAATTTTGAAATTGTTGAAGGAGAGATCTATTCCCTGTCATATGCCTAGAGCATCCACTGTCCACAATCCAAATATTATTATTCTTGTCATATGAATGTCCCTACACATAAGATGAGATGATTACTTTTGATTGGAAACCCAATCCTTGTTGGTCTTGGGTTCTTCCAATGATAGTGACATAATTGAACCAAAAGGTAAACATGGGGGGTTCAATGGATGTCTTTGAAAAAGAGGTTTGGGCTGCAACATCTTTCTTGATCTTCCAATCCATCCTTTGGTTGATCAATGAGGAAGAGCCTTTTGATGCTTTTGCAGCATGGCATTCTTCCGAAGCTTCTTTCTTTTCGAAAGAACCCTTTACCACCTTTTTTTCCAAAGTAGTCTTCTTCTGGGATGGTTTCAAGGGAGTTCTTTTGTTCTTTGCATTTTTAACAACTTTAGCTTCCAAAGCCATTTTCCATTCGGAAGAAGGACATTCTTCTGAAAGCAACCTTGCTTCGGAAACCAGCTTTCCCTTTTTAATAAATTGGACCATTTGATAGGGTCCAAATGAGAAACCTTCCCTAACTCCTTCCTTTTTAACATTATTTGCGTAATGTGTGCTAGCAGGATTGTAGTAACAATATTTGGCCATATGGTTTTGCAGACCACACATTATGCGTGCAATGTTAGTCTTTTGGGAATTTGAAGATTGTTGTTTCTTGTGCTTTTTATCTTCATCAGCAACCTTTCCCATTAACTTTTGATCCTTTGGTAGGACAAGAGTGTTGGTACTAAACCCCTTTCATGAATCAGAGTTACCTACCACTTGGAATCCAACTGAGATCACCCTTTTGTTTAGGGTCAATCATCAGCTTAGACTCATCCACTTTCTTGGCAGTTCTTCTTGCTGCTTTAGCTTTGCTTCTTCTAGCTTTGGTGGTTAGGATTTTATCAACACTGGGAGAGGTGGGTTGATTTACCTGTTCCTTCCCTGTGGTTACCTCTATTATTACATCATTCTTCAACTTATGTGAAGATGGGTGAGCAGATGGGACCTCCTACTCTTTAGTACCATACCTTGGTTGTCTTATGGACTCATAAGAGTGTGGTGGAGCAATTTCATTGGTCCCCAACCCTTCTTTGTTTTAATAAAAAATTTTGCAGCGTAAGGATGATACAATAATCGATTGGATGTTTTGCTTAGATATAACATACTTCCTAGCTTGAGCCTCACCAGTGAAAAGTTGGGCTTGAGCCTCAGACAATTTGGATATTAAATCCTTTAAATTTGAGTCTTATAATTTGTGTGTTCATGTTTTAAAGACTCAATATCAGATTTAATTTCCATATTGTAGTCCTGATATTGTTTAACCTTAGCAACACATGTAGGAGTACAAACATGTTCATATACCTTGTTGTCATCTGTTCCTGCCATGAGTGCTTCAGCAGGAGTCACATCCTGCATCATAATGCTCTAGTCAACTTCTTTAGACACTATAGTTGTCTAAGTCGACTTTCTAGAGGGTTTTGATGTAGAGGGTTATGTGGAGGGCTAAGGGGTTCCCAGATTTGATTTGGGAGCCTTGCATTCCCTTGCAAAATAACCAAGTTGGTTACAGTTGTAACATTTGGCCTTGGTCTTGTCAAACCCAAATTTGTTGTTGGTTGGGTTCTAGGGAAACTGTCTTCCACTTCTCTTGAAGAACTTCTTTGGTTTGTAGGTTAAAAGAGCCATTTGTTGGACAATGTCTACATATTCTACATCATTTGGACTGAAGCACTCTAGATCATCAAAGAAGTACTAAAAATGACTAGAGTGTCCATTTCTTGAAACAAAGGCACAGTTGTCCTAAAAGGGACCATGCTGAGCCTATTAAGACCTAGGAGTCTTAGGAAATGTAATGTATGGTCCAGATGAGAAGGATGGTTGTTGTATGTATGTCAGGTACTGTTAAGGTTGTGTGGGTCCTATGCCTTCAACAACCATCAAGGAATTGCTATAGGAAGACTCAGGGGTCTACTTGTCTAATGGCCTTTTTTATTCTCCATCTCCAAATGGTATCCATCAAGGATGCCATAGAGTTCGGTCATAGTGAGGGTGTTCAGATTTTCTGTTCTCTTGATAGAGTCACAATAGAATATCCATTCATTAGGAAGAGCACTCATGAACTTTCTTGTTAGGACTCTATGTTCAGGAGTGATTCCCACATACTAAAGGGAAGAAATGAGATCCATGTACCTGAAGTATTGTTTGGCTGAGGGTCTCTCCAGCAATGTAGGTGAAGTTCTCCAACTACTGCTTCAGTGAGTCCTTCTTGGAGTCATTTGAGATAGAGTACATTTGAGCAAGTGTATCAAACAGTTCTTTGGCTGAATTGCAATGCTTAAACCCCACCATAATGGAGTTGGGTATTGCAGTCATAAGAATAGTCATAGCATTGTTGTTAATGTCCATCTTCTTCCGGTCCTCATGAGAGTAGTCTTCAACATCCTTTTCTATCATGGCCCCATTTCCACCAGGTGCAACCACCTTGGGTTTATATGGGCCATTGACAATGGATGTCCATATTTTGGTGTCTTGATA
The DNA here is from genome assembly GCA_018326385.1 of Flaveria bidentis. Lineage (NCBI taxonomy): Eukaryota > Viridiplantae > Streptophyta > Magnoliopsida > Asterales > Asteraceae > Flaveria > Flaveria bidentis. The sequence goes on from BJCM01268112.1 coordinate 14,498, forward strand.
CCTGATGAACCCTTCCAGGCGTCTGCTCCATGACCAAAAGTTTTCAGGTGTAATGATGGGAGTTTTAATCATGGTTCCCATTTCTACTTTAGATTTGTTGAGGGCCATTTTTGAGTAAGTTGTAAGGAGGAGTGAAAAACGGGTAGATTTGGATTGTAAGATCTCACAATCAAGAACCTAAAAAGCTCTGTTACCAATTGCATGATCGGTTTATATCACTAAACACTTGGTTTTTCTCTCAAACTCACTTAAACTACACTCGGATGACGTAGAGTCTCTAAGAGTTGATAATAATATAAGAAGTAACAATGAACACAAAAAGATAATTTTCAAGGTACTTGAATATATTGCTTCTCAACTCAAAGTGTTACAAGACTTTTACAAGCATATGACATTAGTTACAATGAGAAACTATGTATAATACTACCTACAGCCGGATATACTTTGATACCAGCTGGAATCCTCTAACTAAAGCAAATACTACAAAGCTATTATTTAAGGTATCATAGATACTTTCTTATCTAAGATATGGTAGTCATGACATGTCCATGACTTACCTTTTGTCACCAACTGTGCTATCTAATAAAGGTAAACAGTGGAATAAAGTATGGTCAACTACATGGCTTTTAAGAAAGCGCCATGCAGTATATCAGAGGTCAGTAGTGGAGTGTCAGAGACACCATACCTATGTCCACTGGTTCATAGCAGTTTCTTCCGAAGGGAAGTTAGCTTCGGAAGAACAAATTCTTCCGAAGCCACTTATACTTCAGAAGAGGATACTTCTTCCGAGGCTTGAGGACTTCTTCTTTTCTTCATACTTCGGAAGTTGTCTTCTGATCTTTTCTTCTTAGACTTGATCTTTGGAAGTGAGTACTTTGACTTCAGAAGTAGAGTTTGTCTTTGGAAGTTTGATTTTACACTTTGTCTTCGGAAGAACTCTATTTTCTTCTGAAGTTCCACACTATGCTTCAGAAGTTCCACACTTTGTTTCGAAAGTCTTTTGTTAGATACACCAAAATAGTCGAAGTGATTCGCACCACCCTTCCTCTTGATCAAACAAGAGAGATGATAGAAGCTTGATCATCAAGAATAAGGCATGACTAGTAGTTCAACGATACACACAAGAGAAAGGAATTGATTACACTATTGTCTTTGCTCCCGTAGCAAGACTTGAGGCAATGAGGATCTTTCTTGCTTAAGTTGCATCCAAGAATTTTATTGTCTACCAACTTGATGTCAAGTGCGCCTTTCTATATAGGGATATAGATAGCGAAGTCTATGTATGCCAACATCCCACAATTGAAGACCCACAACACCCCGACTATGTGTGTAAATTGGATAAAGCTCTCTATGGGCTTCATCAAGCACCTAGGCTGTGGTATGAGACATTGTCTCAATTTCTCCTAATGAATGGTTATACTAGAGGTACCATTGATAAGACTTTATTCATAAGAAAGTCAAGGAAGGATATTTTTCTCGTCCAAGTCTATGTTGATGACATCATATTTGGTTCTTTAAATGACCACATATGTAGAGACTTTGAGAGCATCATGAAGAAGAAAATTGAGATGAGTTCCATGGGAAAAATAAACTTTTTCCTTGGAATTCAGGTAAAGTTGATTAAGGAAGGGTTTTTTATCAACCAATCCAAATATTTACCTGACATATTAGAGAGATTTGATATGAAAGATTGTAAGCTAGCAAAGACACCTATACCTAGAAACCACAATATTTGTCCTGACTCTTAGGGGGAGGATAATAATCAACTTCAGTATATGGAAATTATTGGGTCTGTCATGTATCTTACAACAAGTAGACCTGATGTCATGTTGGCAACATGCATTAGCGCAGGATATTAGGCTTCTCCAAATGTGTCTTACCTAGTTGGTGGTAAGAGAATACTTAGATACCTCAAAGAAGCACCTAAACTAGGTCTCTTGTGTCCAAGAAAATGTAATTTCAATCTCTATTGCTATTCTGATAGTGACTATGGTGGCTTCAATATCAACAAGAAATCCACATCAGGTGGATGTCAATTTCTTGGTGAAAAGATCATCTCATGGAAATGCAAGAAACAATATGGTGTGTCAACATCTACTGCTAAAGTTGAATACATTGTTGTTGATAGTTTTTGTGCTCAACTACTATGGATTCAAAACTAGATGTTAGACTATGTATTCAAGTTCATGAGCACTCCTCAACAGTGCTATCTCCGTTACTAAAAATCCAGTCAAGCACTCTAAGACAACGGATATTGATATCAGGTACCATTTCATTAGAGATATTCATGAGATAATCTAATTAAGCTAATCAAAGTTGATTCAAATGAATAATATGCTGATTTGTGCAACAAAGCTTTTGATAAACAAAGATTCAAGTATCTCATTATGGCTTTTAGGATAATAAACATTGATTAGTCTATCTCATTTGAAAACGTTTTCAAGAAATATGTCTTGTTTTCATCAAAACAATCTAACCCTTGTTGCAAAAGGTTTTTTATTTGAAATTTCTCTAAGTACAAATTCTTCTAAAAAGGAATTAACCATTAGAAGATATCAAATATATCATCCGAAGCAATATGCACACTTTCTTCTAAAGAGAAATCTTCTTCTCGGAAGAGTTTTAGTCTCGGAAGAAGTGATTGATACCCTATCAGATCTACTTCCAAAGCTTATGCACACTTTCACTCGGAATGCAATTTTACTCTCGGAAGTAAAGAATTTACCTTCGGAAGTAAGATAGACTTGAGAAGAAGGTTACCTTCGGAAATGATTAATACTCGAAAGAAAACCTTACTGTGCAACAGAATTCTTTTAGGCCCTAGAGTGTAAAAGTTAATGATTTTCTTAATGATGTGGGAATTATTTAAATGGATTTAACCTAACCGCCCCTATCACATCATACCCCAAACTATCTTTCCATCTTATACAACTGCCTTTTTCACCCATTTAACTACTCCCGACTTTCCCATTTTAATCTTTTTACTAGTTATCTTAACCAGAAGCTTTCTTTGTTGTTACTTTACCTAATCTAATGATTACTCACAAAAAATGGCACTTAACCCTTAGCCTAATCCAGTCGCACCCTTGGATTTATCCAAGGCTAGTGACTTCCTGAAATCATCTCCTTCCTACCTCAATCAACCTACTTCACAACCCTAACTGTCAACCCCACCATGTAATCAAAACACATGGCAGAATTTTGGGGGAACAGACCGATTTCAACCCTGAATGGAATTAGGGTTCTGAAGTCGAGCATTTTTGGTCAAGCGTAGATCATTTTTGAATAGACCATCAGGGAGCCTTTGGAGCCCCATGATGAAGGTTCTCCTACGGAGTTCCCCGAGACAGACTTTGACAATCCATATATCTTAATGGGATATGGCGGTGATGTCAACAGTTCCACAGTTTACATGTTCAACTTCTCTTACCAATGGTAGTTCCTACTACACATTGTCCTTCACTACTTGTTAAACAAGTTAGGGGTTGGGATCAAGTTCCATACGAACTAGGATGCCTAGTTCATGGGTTGGTAAGATGCCTCAGATTCAATTTTTCTAGATTTGTGCTAACCGATTTGATGAGCAATCTTCAAAGGTAAACATTCTATATGTAGCCTAGGTTCATCAAACACTTCATCAACTATGAGTTGGACCAAAGCAAGCATGTCTGTGAAGCTGCTCTGCAAATCCCTCACATAAGGCTGGCCATCTTCAAGATTCTAAAGAAGATGTCCACCAAATTCACCGGAAGACAAACTCCATTTGTTCCATGAATGGTTGAGCGAACAACTTCTAGTGACATCCTTGTTAACCCCACAAGTAATGAACCTATACAGCAACAACCCTCACAATGCCAAACCTACCTTCTCAACCCATCAGAGGCATCCTGAATGAACCCTTGCTTAATATACTCTGATTGAACAAGTCCCATATGTTACCTCGGGTTCAAACCAAAAAGACTAGAGTGGAAACATGGGCTCCCACTCAGTAAGAGGTCCCATGTTCCCTCACAATCAACCTCAATATGGGTTTTGAGTCTCCTTAGTATCAAACCCATGAGCGCAAAACCCAAGCTAAAATCCCTCAAGATAAGTCCCTGTATTGTCCTGAGCAGCCAAAAAGGCGCAATCTTCTCATAGGCTTAATCCCAATAGACATTAACCAAAGTATTGGGTCACTAGGATTAACCTCCCTATCCTTTATTGACCTTCTTAATAGAACTTATGAAGAGATTATGTCTCTTCAAGGCAATGAAGTTGATCAACAACATCCTCTCAAGTATCAACAAAGCCTAGAGAGACCTCTTATCTCTAGCCCCCATTAGCAAGCCCAAACTGAGGTGAGTCCCACTGATTTGGAGGGGACTCATGTGGATTCAGCTGCTAGTACAAAAGGAGCCTCATTGGATCCTCAGGTCAATGGTAACATATCTAAAACTGAATCTACGACAACCATGTCCATTAGTGACTCTGAAAGAGACATCCTTTGGCAGGAGAAATCAGGGTGCCAAGAAACCACATCTGGTGGTGAGGATGATCATACAAGGTATGTTACCACATCTCCACATGATTCTTCAAAAGATGATGAGGGAAGTCTAAAGCTCATCATTCGACACCTATTTTCTAAAGTCTTAAACCTTGAATCAAATGTTAAGACTTTAGAGGATAGGTCTACCACTCAGTAACTTGAGATTGAAAGTCTCAAGGCCAAACTAGCTGAGAAATAGATTGAGAGATCTGTTAGGCATGTACCCATTCATTTCTCCTTGACCTCTTTCTCTAGCTCATCAAGCTCTCTAGGACCAAGCTACTAAAAGGGGGAGAGTGTTCAGAGACGAACATCAAAGGAACCACAATGTCTAGCCTTAGCAACCTTAACTTCAAGATACCCAGCTTAACAAGCAACAGTTTTTCCAGAGCCTCCTCCAGTTGTTATTCAAATGGATGAAAGGATGCTCTAAGATTAGAACAATATTTTTTCCAAAGTTCCTAATTGGATCTTCCATTGAACAGCCAAACCCTGATGTTGTTGGGCATACTTTGGAGCTAAAGAGCTTTAGAGGTTGAATGCACCTTCTACCACTGTCCAAGAAGTTGGTAAACCTAAAGTCTACATGGAACCTAAGATTGATTTCAAAGGGGAAATAGAGACTGATGGTCCATCAACTTAAACAATTGGGACATAGAGTGCATTGCGACAAACTTTCGAAGCTGAAGTAAAAGCATCACAAGAACCATTTCAATCTTCTGAAGCTGAGATGGAAGCTACGAAGGGGTTATTATTTTTATCCAAGGATCTAGTCATCATAGATGCAATTTTAGAACTAGCATCTGAGGTGAACAGTGAGCATTTTCTGAACCAAACCCTCACTCAAACAACATTATTAACACATGCTCAAGTTTCCACCTCTCAACCTGAAACCTTTCAACTTGAAACCTCTACTCAAGAATCTCCAAAATCTAGAGCTTCCGAAGACACCAAAGGGAAGAGGAAGATGACTGAGGAAGAGCTTCTGGAGGAAGAAAGGTTAGAGAATCTAAAGAGAAAAGGTAGACTCCCAACTAGGAAGGTGCTAGCTGCTAGTAGCAAAGCAGCTGCTATCAACCACACAAGAAGAGTGGAAATCATTGACAGTCTAGTCAATTTTGGAGTTGTTAATGAAGATGTGCTCCTGCTACCATTAGAGGAGTTAATTGAGTTTGAGAAGGAAACCCTGCTGTAAATTGAGCAAAAGAAGGAAGCAACAAGGTTCCTTAGAGGAAGAAAATGAGAGAAATAAAAGAGAGGGTGATCTGCAGCTAAGTAGTGAAAGGATATCATTCCTGAGCTCCAAAGGATTCTCTTTAGAGGAATTAAATCCTCGTAATAATGACATGATCTTGTGGCTTATCAATAAAGAGCAAGATCAAATGGAGAAAGAGAGAAAGAAAGTTGCAAGGGAGAAACTAAGGGAGAAGAAGAAGGAGGAAGAAGAAGCTGGACTCGCTATTGTTAAGAAGATAGGTGATAAACCCTGGATGAAGGATTATCTAAAAGCTCATGGCTTTCCTAGTAGGCAGGTGGGTCCTATGTCTAAGAATACCTTGTATCGACATGTAAGTGACATCAAGGCTGACATCCACTCAGGGAAAAGGAAAGAAATGTATAGAAGGGGAAATTGAATGACCTTCAAACCAACACCTCAACCCCAATCTCAACATGAACCAATCCCTTTCCCTTTTCCCATCAAAACAGAACCTACATCTGAACCATTCACTCCTTAATCCACACCATCCTCCATACCTGCTTCCTCACCACAACCACCTCAACTACCTATCCTTAAACCCAAGACACTTCCCTGATCCTAAACACCACTACTTACCCAACAACCACCCAAAGTGACAGACTAGATCTCCTGTGAGAATGGGTTTAAGGATATCAAGATGAAGCTCACTAAGTGTACAATCTTGAGCGACATCTATTGAGAGAAGGGATTTGTCAAGCTAACCTATTTTGACGGCTACTTAAGTTCCCTCACTAGAGATCAATTCCTTGATATGCATAGAGGACCATTAGACCAAGCTATTAATCTTTTTAGCCTCGACTCCGATCACTAAATGAAGAAGAGAAGAAGCAAAGAAGAAGGCTGGTGACTCTGCTAGATGTAAAGAAAGGGGATAGAGTAGCAAGTTTGCCCCTTGTGCCAATAAAGAAGATAATCTAGTGGAGGTTTGAAGTCTCTTCTCACAACTTTGTTGTTGAGAGAGAATGGTGAGATAAATAGGCTTAATGCCTCATTTATGCTACCCTTAAGCATTTTTGACATTGTTAAGTTACTAAAGAAACCATTCTCCAACCCCTCCAACTCTAAGATAGCTACTCACACCATAAATCATATGAGTAGTCTATATCTGGATGAGCTAACTGCTAGGACCAAGATTGAAGAAGAGTTGAATCTAAGAACAAAGGATGAAAAAAAGGAACAACAACCAAAGGCAAAGCCTTTTCTCAAATGGTTGAAGGTCATGAATTGGAATCCATAGTTAGACGGGAAAATGATTATAACTCCCATCAACTAAATCTCTTTAGAGGGTCACAACAAATGGTGTATATCATTTAAAGTGATAGACTAGATCTCCTGTCCAAGTATGATCTGTGCAAACTACTCAGCACCACTTAAGGGAAGAACAAAGAAATAGATAAATATCTTCTGTCCCTTATGCTGAAGGTTATAAGAAGTAGGAATAAGTGAGGTTTTGTAGCATCAGCCTAAAGGAGTTTGTTAGATCTAGAAAGGCTGGTGCAACCAAAACCAAACACTTAGTAAATTTTGATGCAACTAAAAAAGGTCTTCCGAAGCAAAGTCAAGAACTTTTGATGGCATATGAAGTTCTTCTGAATGCAAAGCCATAACTTCCGGAGATTATGTCTATAGAATGTTCGGAAGGAAAACTACAACTTCCAAAGACAAAGTCTTCTCTCTTCCGAAGTCTAAGACTTAGAAGAAATAAAGACAATGACTTCCGAAGCATGAAGAACTGAAGTAAGCCTCAAGCCTCGGAAGAAGTAGCCTCTTCCAAAGTATAAATGGCTTTAGAAGAAAAAGTTCTTTTAAAGTCAGTTAACCTTCGGAAGAAACTACAATGAACCAGTGGACATAAGGATGGTCCTTCTGACATTCCGTTGCAAAACTCTAAGATATTGCATGGTGCTTTCCCACACCCATGTAGTTGTCCATACTTTATTTCACTGTTCACCTTTTATCAGTTAGTACAGTTACCAACATTAGTTGGTGACAAAAGGTAAGTAATGAACATGTCATTACTACCTTAACTTAGATAATATTTTATCTAAGATACCTTGTCTTTAGCATTGTAGTATTTGCTTTAGTATATCTACGTATATCTATGTATATCTACGAATATCCGACTGTAGGTGATAGTATATATAGTTTCTTATTGTAATTCATGGAATATGCTTGTAAGAGTCTTGTAATGCTTTGAGTTGAGAAATAATATATACAAGTACCTTGAAAATTATCTTCTTGTGTTATTAGTTACTTAATATATTATTATCAACTCTTAAAGAGACTCTGAATCATCTAATCGAGTGTGTTTAAGTGAGTTTGAGAGAAAATGAGTGTTTAGTGACAAAACTTGATCCTGCACTTTTGTACTTAGACTAGTTTCTTGATGTATAGTATAGGGGTAGTTTAGTCATTTTGTAAAGGCTTTTTTGTCAGATGATAAATAGAATAGAAAACCCCATTTTTGGGACATCCTAGAACATCAAAATCTTCTATTAGTACTATGTTTCATTGGTGTCTAGTTAACATATCTTGTTAAACCCTAACATTCTTTGCAATATTTTCACCATCATTAATACAATAGCTTTTATGAGTATTATCATCATTGAGTGATCCATCTTTTGTGTATTTCTGAAACATAATTATAGACTCAATCATCATATTCAATCCTTGTTGATTCACATCAACAGAGAATATCATTCTCACTACCCAGTCAATTGGTATTAGAGCTTTGGCTTTCGGTTCTGCTTTAGATCTGCTTAGATCTAAACTGAATCTTGATTGATCTGGTGATTGATTTACTATTAGCAAGTTCTTCAACTTCTAATATGTATTCATGCTGAAATCTCACTGAAACAGTGATTGTTTTCATTATTGGACCATACCATAACCACAATTCATCTTCAAACAATAGTTTCTGCACAAAACATTCATAACATATACATCATCGTCATCAAACCTTCTGACCTAAAATAATGATTGCAAAGATTGAAGCTCTTGAACTTGATGAACGGAGTAGGAACCTCAGTGGACACGAGTCATTGAGGCATACAAATTTGCATCAAAAACTTAATATTTGGAAAATGCATTCATTACTGAAGAAGATGACTTCCTCTCATCCAGAGATCAAGCAAGATCAACTGGAATCATCACTACTCCATCACAAATCAAGCCATTAACTTCAATATCAACATCAACTCCATCAACTTCAATTCCCTCAAGCATGCCTACTAACCAGATATCTGAAGAGAAATATGCTACTTATAATAGCTTAGTTGCTAGTTTTGAAGCATACTTAGGAGGTAGACTCACTTCAACTATCCAGAGACAAAAACCTGTTTTGTGACATTTGTCAAACGTCAAATCATATAACAGATGAGTGTTATTTCAAACAATACTGCTAAATTTGTGACATGAACAAACATTCTATGAAAAATAGTTATTTTAACAAATTTTGTTCTGTTTATGATATGACTAATCACAACACATCTTTTTGTTTTTTCAAACAAAAAGGCTTGAGAATTCCTCAAAATAAGCCCATCTCACCAATCTCAAGTGTGAAACCCAAACTAGAAGTTCATTGTACAACAAATAATCCAAGGTTTCAACATTTAATGATGACTTTTATGATCAAAACGATTTGAACAGTGTCAAAAGAAATGTTAACCATAATATGAAACAACCATATGATTTTCATTCAAGAGATAAATAAAAAATCATATTTGAAAATCAAAACGGGTCAAATTTCTTCATAGAAACATGGACCCAAAATTTGAATACTCTTTTGACTCTTCAGTTGAAGTTGATGAGATGAAATATGCAAGAACTTAACAAAAATAAATCAAAACTTCATCCTCTAAGCCTCAAATTAAAAGGAAAATATCAAGAAGTTATTGTCATGTGTAGGAACAGGAAACCCAAGACCATCGTCGCTTGGGTTCCAAACTCTAACTAGTTCTTTTTCAACTTGTAGGGTCATCCATATAGGTCCAATAGCCTATGGTATGTGGACAGTGAATGCTCCCGACAAATGATAGGAGATAGTTCCCTTCTTCATGACTTGAACCATATTCATGGAACTACTTGAGCATTTGGTGGAGATTCACAAGGTGGCAGAATTATATGTGAAGGATATGTGCCAAATGGGTTGCTGAGCTTTGATAGAGTAAACTTGCAAGTGATGGTCACTTACAACATAACAACTCAACGAGGAGAGTGAGTTAGAACACTTAACAGGTCAAATGGGGAACTAGCAACCAGTCACTCTTTGATACTAAGAAATACAAGTAATAAGGAGACAGAACAAGAACAATAACACAAGTGTTTGGTTTTCAAGAATGTGTATATTTCTATCTAGTTCCTTACACGTAATACAAAGCATAAAGAAAGATACAAGGGACCAGAGATACTTTATACTACATCCTATAGCTGGCAATGCTTTGAAGGCCAGCTGATACATGATCTAGACAACAAAATCAATGTAAAGTCAAATGACAGATTGCATTTTGACTAGTGACTATGACATGCCATAGCTCACATCGTAATATATTACAAAAAGGATAAAGTACATAAAGTAGAAAGAAATTGACTCAAGACCACAATGTACAGTTTACCAAAAGTATGGACCCTTTAACAACTGGTGAAAGTTGGTGAGTCAAAAAGAGTCGTAACGGAAATGTGGTCAAACTTTATGGTAAAAGTACATCACATAATAGCATGTACTCAAAAGACTTTGAAAGAAATCTATCTTCAAGAGTTGGCTTTGTAAGACTTTGTCTTGAGGCTTTGGAAGACTTCATGTTTGGCTTTGGAATATTTCACACTTCGAATATTTTCTAATGTAGAATGTGAAACTTCCAAAGCATTCCACTGCAATACTTGGTGAATTCATCCAGGACAGACTGTTTGGATATTTTAGGTTGCATCATCCTTATATGAATCCTTATAACTTCCCCCTAGGCTAATGCTACCAAAACATTTGAAGACTTCAGATATTGATAGTTCTCATCATGATGATGACCATGCCTTTCTTCATGAGATGTTCCGGATCATTCAGAGTCTCATAGTGTCTTTTCATCTGAAAGAGATCATTCGGAGGTAGACTGAACATGTATTTCCATGTGTTGACATCTTCAATACCTTGATCTCTAATAATATGCCATCTTTCTAGATTATTAGTGTAAGTCTAGGATAATATGGGTATTCCTGATGTCAGAGGAGCTACTTGAATTGGAGTTGGTGAAGCTTTCTCTTGTTGCACATCCTCAAAATGTTTTGACACGTCCTAAGGTTTGTAGATGGATTCTCCTTTCCTTTCCTTCTTAGACTTTGGTCTAGAAGCCATCCTTTTTCTCCTCTACATTCCTTTTAACTAAGAAGATTGGCCTACAACACCTTGTTGATCATCTTTGTCTTGCTTAGTTGGGTTTTCCTCTATCACAAGTTTAGATTGAGAATGGACTGAACCCTATTATGGATCAAAAGATGAAGGTTTCTAAGATTCAGCAGGAGTTCCAGGTTGTGTTGTCTCAAAAGGTTCAACCTTAACCTCCACTCATTGAGGGACCTGACTTGGTAGGGAGAGTAAGTCAACAAGTTCTCCTCTTTTGATCTTCTGCTTGATTACCCTAATATGCTCATCCATAGGAGATAGGGACATAGGGCCAAGTCTCCTTCTAGAGAATCCATATAGCTTTAAGAAGCTAATCATCCTCTGCCTATTAGCAAACTTCTTTTAACTCTTTTGGATGATGGCACTTGCCTTGGTAGCTTCTTCCCTCATCTTCTGCTTTGTTGCCTTCTTTCTTTGAGCACTTCAAGTTCAAGTTGCAAAGGATACTCAAACTCAATGTACTTTTAGGACAAGGGAAGAAGTACATCAGCATGATAAACACCTATGGTACTCAGGTAGTTTATCATGTTGATCTTATCAGTTTCTTTGTCTATCTGAAGTTCTTATGGAGCTTCAATCTCCTACACAGGACTTTCTTGAACTGGTGAGAGTGTAGGAACATGTTTGTAGAGCCTTTCAGTCTCTTTTCCTCTTTGATTTGAAGAAGCAATCTTGCATCCTCCTCTTCCTTTTTCTCTCTTGACAATTCCATTTCAGCTAGTTCATTTAGTTCCTCTAAGGGGAGGGAGATGATATTATCAATATCATAGTTCCCGGTCAGTAAGTAGGCAATCCTGACTACCCTTAACTTATCATTTTGAGTGTCTGGTCTGGGAGAAGCCCTGATTCTAGCCTTCCATGAAGTCAGGAGACCCAACAGAGGAACTTTCTCCCCTTAGCTTCCTTTTCCTCTCTCTCTCTCTCTCTCTATCCTCCTTAATCTCCTCATGAATCATTTTTCTTTCCCTTTGTCACTCACAGACCTTTATGACTCAGGGTGGAGAGAGCTTTGGCCTTTATTGCTTGGAGTAGCATCCATTCTCTAGCCAGAGAGAGGTTGAGATACATCTTGACCTGCAGGTGTCTCATCAAGGGAATGGACTTCTAAAGTAGTTATAGGTGTGACATGGCTCTCAGGTTCTATCGCTAGGCCTATAATCAAAGTTTTCCCATTGAAGCTAATCTCAAGGTTTGCCTCAACATCTAGTTGACCAATGATATTACCGGATTGCCTTTGTCTCCTTCTGAGGTTGAACTCTTTAGTAATCCTATCTTGAATCCTTTATGCCAACTTGTCAGCTTGTCTAGATGGCTTGGGTTGACAAGTGGCATGTTGATGAGGTCAAGAACTTCATAGTAGTTGAAGGTTTGAAAATTAAAGAATTCTTTTTGCCTTTGAACTCTTTGAAGAATAAGGGCTCTTCTATAAGCATCATACACCCACCCTATGATATAGTTAGAAGTTCCTTAAGGTGGAGATGATACAACCCTTGGTATGCCTTCCTCAAAAAGACTCTGATTGAGGGAGTCTATAAAGTCCACATCAATGTGAACTTGAGGAAGTTGCTGAGTATGACGAGTTGCAAGTGAAGATGGTGAGTCCTCAAAGTCCATGCTCTATGAAGAACTCCCAAGTTTTGTGATTGTAATGACTTTCTCCACCATTTTGGTAGCATCACCCTCTTGCATAGGTGAGCTAGGAGTTAGGTCAATCACATTCACAGGTTCTTGTCTTCTTGGTGGACCTCTTCTTAAAGGTCTCCCAGCTACTTTCTCCCGAGATAAGAAATCTCAAGTTATTGATTATTGACCCCATTGTGTAATGTAGTCACCTGAGATTCCAAGTGACTAACCTTAGAGACTAGATAGGTTTATGTTTTTTATAGTTTTGGCACTGATAGGATCAAATGTGCCAATCTATGATGATGTATGAACACAATTCAAAGAATTACAAACAAAGTAATCAAATTAAGAAAGATATAAACAAAATTCATAGTTTCATTAATATCAAACAAAGACAATTACAAAGTAAGTAAGCATTTTCTTTTCGTCCCCACTTCACCTCTAACTGCTACAAGTCTAAGCTATTTATAATGAAACACAAGGAACTAACAAATTACAAAACTAGTCCCTATACTATTACAAATAGAAAAAAGACGCATAAAGACAACATGTTAATCTTTCTAGAGAACTAAAAATACTCCCGTAAGAATTACATGGTCTTTGGTCTTCAAAATCTTCAATCTTCACTTCTTTTTATCTTTCCTTCAGCTTTATCTTTGAGCTTTCATCTTCAGCTTTTATCTTCTATCTTCTAATTTCAGCATTCAAAAAAATCTTCAGCTTCTTCCTTGATCTTGAACGTTGGCTTCTTTTTATACATCTCCTGTTCTTTCAAAGCATTAGCAATTGCAGACTTAAATTTCCTAGCAAGAATGCCTTGTTCTTGTTTTTCTTCATTTGTCTTTATCTCCATTTTGCTCATTCTTTCCAATGCATCTTTTGATAGACATGTGATATCAATATTAGCATATAACTCAATAGGATTTCAACTTTCCTTTGAGTATATTTATAATACTCCTTTTCTAGAAATTCTCAAGAACTCAATGTCTTTGTTATCCTTCTTAACAATGTTTGCATGTACAAGAGCTTTCCTTAGTGATATTCTTTCCATTGCAGCATTCATCATATTTATGATCGAAAGAAAATACTTCTTATCTTGCTCTGCAATCTCTGGAGATACTTTTTCAAACTTTTGCATAGATAAAAATGATATATAACTTGGATGCAATAGTTTTAGTTCAAAAGCACCAAACAATGTAATCATATCCTCATCCTATTGTTCGAGATTTCGGACTAGTTTAAGTTCAAAATTCTCAGAGTTATAGAACCATCTGAGAATTGGCTTTGACTTCTGATTACAATCAATCACCTTTAAACCAGGAGTTGTGACTTTTTCAAAATACGTATCATAAAATTCTATCATGAAATGTTCTTCTTCAAATTGTAATCCTTTAAGCTTTTAGTTCTTCTTTAATGTTGCAAAGTACTCCTTGTCTTTTTTATCACATCTTGTTTGAAGAAAATTACTTGATCTATCCATTCCTCTTCTCAATAATTCTATCATCATCTTATCACGTTTAGAATCAGATGGATTAATCACAAGCATGTATTTCAAATTTTAATCACAAGCATGTGTGATATAACTTTGAAAGTTTGGGGATTCATAATACATAAATATAGCAGCCCCTAAAGGGGTTTTAAAGTCCCATAAAACGAATTTTCAAGGACAAAACAAGCTAGCGATCCACATAACCGGCTCTTGATGCTAATGTTGGGTTTGTTAGAACATAAACATAGTTTAACCATTTAAACATTGTGAAAAACGCAGTGGAAATGAACTTTACAACATAATTTATGAACTGATATTATAAAGTTACAAACAAACCCAGGAACAAAGGATTTTTTTATGTGAATATAACTAGCTATAGAAACACATAAACATTCAATATGGACAACCATAAAGAAGCTGCCATGAACTACCTTCCAGCAGCGAAAAGGGGAATATGGAGGATGATATGGACCAAGAAAACGACCAAGGCACCAAAAGGAGGTCCTCTCAAGCTTGTATACCCCAAGAACTATAGCAAACACCTTGCTAGGGAGAAGAACACCAAGAACAATCCAAAACCCTCTCTTGTTGATGCTACTGGCCGAGAGAGAGTTTGAGGAGAGAGAGAGAGAGTTTTTGTGTGAAATGATGTGTGAAAGAGTCTCTTGCACAAGTCTCCTAATGTGTGTTTTCAAGACAAAAGGAAGTGATCCTATTGGATCAAAGGGAGGTCGAAATCAGCCTTCTAGATGGTGTTTTCCCACCCAAAACTTCAAAAAAACACACATTAAAAAGGGTCATGTACATTATTTAAATTTAACCCCCTTTTAATTTAAATGAATCTTTCATTTTATTATTTAATGTTACTTAAACCTATTTAAATAACAATACAAATAATAAAATTTACCAACAAAATATCCTTATAATTTGTTCCGCTACAAATGCAATATTTAGAAAACCTATTTTCTAAATTTGGTGTGATTATTTAATTGCATGATCATATCATCAATTAAATAATTTTTTGTGTTTGCAAAGCTTGTTATTCGGTATAACCCGACT
Organism: Flaveria bidentis; assembly: GCA_018326385.1. Classification (NCBI taxonomy): domain Eukaryota; kingdom Viridiplantae; phylum Streptophyta; class Magnoliopsida; order Asterales; family Asteraceae; genus Flaveria; species Flaveria bidentis. The sequence goes on from BJCM01268112.1 coordinate 29,847, forward strand.
TGGATCATAACGTACTAACCGCATCAATATTCTACGTGTCTTGGGCATATAGAATCCAACAATCTCCCACTTGCAGAAGATTCATAGAAAATTGATGCAAGCAGTAAATACCGCCTAACAACGGTTTACTACCCTTAATACGCATGACTTATAGCCATTCAATAACATCATCCCATTCAAGTCTCCTACTTGAAATGATTTAGGTGAATTAATCATTTACCCTTTTGTAACAGATGTCATGTTAAATCCAAGGACACAGAATGATCATTCCTTGTTGATTTAACTTAATAAGGCCTTAAACATCTTGCTCTTAACGAATAAGGGGAACAAATTCCATCTTGACTACATATGTTTCTCACAAACACCTCGTGTCACGCCTGAACATAGCCTTACGTACTGTTCATTATTTCAGGGCAATAAAGAACTAGCTCAAGGTATAACACTTGGTGAATATCAAAACCCAATATGTATCTCAGGTCTGAGGATACAAAATGATATTCGCCTTTACTCAAATTTACTTATGACCATTCTAGAAGATTCCATGTAGTAAAATTTGTGATGCGGGTCAGTCCAATATTTGTATCCCACAAATATCTATGAACTTTGGCAGCAACCAATTGCTCTATATTCATTCCTTATGAATATCCACCTATCCAAATTCATAATAATCTTACCCTCATACTTGTTCCTACAAGTATGAACAACTACGGACATTTAGAGTAAACAATTTACCCATAGATTAAACATGCTAAATTGGAACATTCATTGAAATATTATGACCAAATAATTTTATTCAAGTAGTAAGGGAGTTCCAAATATCCAAATACGAAATTACAGATCAAATCCAATCACTAGAATATCGAAGTCCCATGGCACAGGTACGACCTTCATGCTTTTCCTTTTCTAGGAACTTCGTAAGAGGATCCGCAATATTTTGATCTGTGTGAACTTTGCGAATACATATCTTTCTTTTCTCAACTTCATCTCGTATGTAGTTGAATCTCCGCTCAATGTGCCTAGTCTTTTGATGAGCACGAGGTTCCTTGATTTGAGCAATCGCACCCTCGTTATCACAAAAGAACTCTTGGGGGTCCTGAATGGAAGGGACAACCCCTAGATCGAAAATGAATTTCTTCAACCATGCAGCTTCTTGAGCTGCCAATGAGGGGGCGAAGTATTTAGATTCTGTAGTTGATAAAGCCACCACATCTTGTTTAGAGCTCTTCCAAGAGACAGCTCCTCCATTCAGAATGAATATGAATCCCGATTGTGATCATGAATCATCACGATCGATTAGAAAACTCGCATCCGTGTAACCTGTTACAATGAGTTCCTTATCACCAGATCCATAGATTAGAAACATATCTTTGGTCCTCCTTAGGTACTTAAGTATGTTCTTAACAGCCATCCAAACACCGCTTCCAGGATTTTGTTGGTATTGGCTTTTCATGCTAAAGGCGCATGAAACGTCCGGCCGAGTGCATATCATTGCGTACGTGATGGATCCAATAGCAGATGCGTATGGGATTGCCTTCATTTTATCTTGCTCATCCTTTGAGCTTGGACACTGAGTCGTACTCAATATCGTTCCTCTTTGAATAGGTATCGTACCTTTCTTAGAGTTTTCCATCTTGAACCATTTCAAGATCTTATCAATGTATGCACTTTCATTTAAACCAATCAACCGCCTTGATCTATTCCTATAGATCTTTATTCCCAGAATATAGGCAGCCTCACCAAGATCCTTGATGGAAAAACAACTTCCAAGCCAGGTTTTTACACCTTCCAAGGTTAGAATGTCATTTTCAAATAGTAGTATGTTATCAACATACAATACTAGGAAAATGATGATGCTCCCACTAGCTTTCTTATATACACAAGCTTCATCAGGGTTCTTGATGAATCCAAATTTAATTACTTCTTCATCAAAACAGTGATTCCAACTTCTTGATGTTTGTTTTAATCCATAGATTGATTTCTTTAACTTGCATACTTTGTTAGGATGTTTTGGATCAACAAAACCTTCAGGCTGAACCATATAGACATCTTCCTCAAGATATCCATTTAGGAAAGCGGTTTTGACATCCATTTGCCAAATCTCATAATCATAATGAGCAGCTATGGCAAACAGTATCCTAATTGATTTTAGCATCACAACAGGTGAAAAAGTTTTATCATAGTCAACCCATTGCGTTTGAGTGAAACCCTTTGCTACAAGTCTAGCTTTATAAGTATCCAAGTTTCCATGCATATCGGTTTTCTTCTTGAAAACCCACTTA
>BJCM01268115.1:0-11556 GCA_018326385.1 Flaveria bidentis
GATGTAGAGAAGCACTTGGTACAACCATTTCCTTAAATTCTTGGAGAGATTGGGTAAAACACGGTGATGAAAACACAAGAACAATCGGGTCAACGGTTGTTGACACAATTAGAAGCGAAGATTTTTGGGATGATGTTGAGACTATTTTAAGTATTACTAAACCTATATACCTGATGATCAAGTTTTGTGATGGCGAAGGTTCAAAAATGGGAGAAATTTATGAAAAGATGGATAACATGTTTTGAGAAATTAAAGATGTTATGTTGCAAAGTAAGTATGCATCATATTACCCTCAACTACACTCTATTGTGCAAGGTAGGTGGGAAAAGATAACGATCCTGTTACATTGTTTGGGATTTGCACTGTCACCAAGATTTTATGATACTAACTACCTTCGTATGCTAGCACCGGATGGAGTTTCTAGGAAGGCTCCAAATCAAGACAAAGAAGTGGTTCAAGGGGTTATGGAAGCGTTCAAAAAGATAGCAGAAAGTCCTACAGAAGAAAAATGTTGCGAGAACAATTCGCAAGGTTTCATATGAAGAAGGGATTGTATTTAATGGAAGCAGCTCAAGTCGATGCTGTCACCATGGATGCGATTGATTGGTGGTCCAGTTATGGCTCGGAAACACAAGAGTTAGCCGAAGTGGCTCTTAAAGTTCTTTCACAACCTATTAGCAGCTCATCAGCGGAAAGAAACTGGAGCACTTACTCGTATATACATAGTGTGAAGAGAAATCGTTTAAATAGACAAGTTAGTGTTTATACATTCCAACATCCGTCTTCAATCTCGATTCTCAGAAAGTTACAACAAAGGGCCAACAAAAAATGGGATGTGAATCCAGAAAATGATTACTTGGAAGGGCCTAGTACAAGGTATGAAGATCTTGAAGAAGAAGAAGAAGATGTGAATGGCTGCTCAAAGGGAAAAAGAAAAAGGTTGGAGTCTGGACTATTTTTATGAATTTACTATTATGAATTATGATTATGAGATGTTGGTTATTTATTTGAATTTTGAAGTTATGAAATATGAACTTTTTGTTTTGAAGTTTTGAATCGTTTGGTTATGGAAGTTATTTAATATGATTATAAAATGTGTTATTTTAATATGTAATTCACTCATTATCTTTAAAAGATATAATATAGATTGTTTTTATAGGATACGGTGTATCGCACTATATGGTACACCGTACCGCGTACCGAATTGGCGTTCCGAATGAACCTACCCCCCCGCGTACAGAATTTTATATATTGACGAACCGCGTACCGGAACGTACCGCGATCCATGTGACTATGGTTGGAATTCTCTTCCTTTTTTCCTGATTCCAACAGTTTGCATGTTAGGAATCGCCCATGCTTTTGAGAATCAAATAGGTGTGGATGGATATTAAGGGTGGATTGAGATGACTGAGATATGGCCTGTGAATTAGGTTTATTGGATGTAATTTCCAGAATCTGATGTCGAACCATCCTGTTATCAGAGTTGACCATCTCATCTTTTTTGTCAGCCAATAAAATTCCTTTTGCCACTGTACTCTTCTTATCCTCATCTACTTTTTCACAATGACTTCCATCTCAGATCATATGATTTTTGATTGCTGCAATATCATCTTTCAGGGCTGCCAAGATGGTGTCTAATCATGTTGTAATAGCTTATAACTAGGTAGCGATAACCAAATTCCGGGTAGTAAGCGCCATTCGAACTTCCCGGCAATGGAACCAATGATACAAACAGGACAATTAGCAGGCAAGATTATACTTAATTCACTAAAGATAAGGCCCGATTCGAGAGGGGCTTGGTCTCCGATTACAGAACAAGTCTGAAACTAATAGATAACATCAACATGAACAATAATAACAAATGCAAATATTGATACTTAAACTAAAGTTAGAGGGAGTAGTTATCCCCACTTCCTGATTTCATGGATCAACCCCTATCTCCTAAACTTTTGAATTCTTCCCTCCATTTACTTTCCCTCCACTCGTTTCCCTCCATTAAGCATCTAACCATACCCATATTTGACCCAACATAGGATTCAGGTTTGTATCAGAAAGCATCACTATTGACCATGGTAAGTATCTTGTTAATATTTAAATTCAACAATTATCTAAGAGAATATACATACGCTGTAGCCAAAAACCCATCTGTCAATCCACCAATAAAAACAACATGTTGTTTGTAATCCCCAGTTTTGAATGCAACCTGCATCAAAAGTAAACGTATTGATTTCTAGGCTACTGCCTACGGGAAGTGAAATGAAAAGAGGGAGGGAGTAAGTCAACATAAATTCAAGATGTTCTCTTTTTGATTATGAAAGTTTGTTTAACATAAAGATAATAAGCAAGATTAGTACCCATGGTTTGACCATAAATTGGTAATTCAGAGAATGGTGTCAAAATCAGATATCAAACTCTAAAATGAGATCCAAAATTGAGCATGATAACCACATAATTCAAAAGCTTATGTGAGCAACGAGGATATGTAACATTTTTTATCATACCAAAGCTATACCTAAAACCCTGATTCAAATTAAAGCAGTACATGATTAACCAAGACAACTGCATCTAGGAGTAGATCAATCGATAGGCGAAGAATTTGAGATAGAATTTGAATAGAAGAATCTATTCATCTCTAGTACCAATCATTAGTGTACTAATATCATGAAAATGCGATTGAACCCTGAAAGATCTAATAGATTTTAAGATTGCAGGCTAGCAAAATACCACAAAACTTGAACTTGAAATTAGAAAACACCAGACACAGTTTCAATTTACCAAACTAAGAGCGATGAAGAGTGATTGAATACCTGAATAGGCTTAGAGCCGTACTTGAACATGACACCACGGAATTGATTCTTGCGATTGATAGGGCCAAAGGTGTCGCCGCCCCCAAGGGCAGCAATGGCGGATTTGTTCGCCATTGTAGAAGTGTTTGACTTGCGACCACGTACAATGCCAGAAAACCAAGATGATCCCGATGTAGAAGAAGAAGAAGATGCCAGTGGAGAAGAAGATGGCTTCACTGGATTCATCCTCACATCATGGCTCACCCGTTTCTTCAACTAATATATTGATTCAATTCTAGGGCTCTCAATTTAACCGCTTAACTTTAGACGGATCAATACTTAAATTACGTAAATAAATTACAGTAATATATATATATATATATATATATATATATTTATTTATTTATTTATTTGATGTTGGAAAGATGGAATAAGAATCCTTTTATTATATAATGATATCAGAAAATTACGATGTTTCACAATAAAAAAAATAAAGGTAGAACAATTAAATATAAAAACAAAAAAAATATTAACTAATAAACAAATTTGATAAAATCTATAAAAGCATGTAACAATGATACGTAACTAAGACAAGAAACAATATAATTGTTTATAAAGATGTAAATATTTATTTATGTAATAATATTTAAAGTTATAAAGAATGAGGAAAAGTCACAACAATGAAATGTTGTTAAAAAACAAACAATATCAAAAATATGAATAATGTCATGAATTTTAAAATTAACTAAGAGAAAAATATTATTTTATAAAAAAATATGACAAAAACTTTTATTTTAATAAAACAAAATTTGTTAACAGTAATACTAAAATTAATAACTTAATCATTATTTGTTAACATAAATAACAATTTATAAAAAAATGTCAAACAAATTAAAAGTAATAATTGATCATTAACAGAGTATTATTGTAATTGATATGAGTTAATATGTAATTGATATGAGCTAATAATTTTCAAATGTATATTAACTCAATATTAAAGGAAATATAGACATGTGGCAATACACATGTGCCGCTTAGGTGGATGTGCTAGAAAGACGTCACGTGTACCCATATTTAATCTTTTATTATAAGTTATAGATACATGGGACGACTTACAAATTATGCCTCCGGATTTACCGATATAGCAATTTGGGATGCTCAGTTTCAATAATCTGAATGAAATTGATAACTAGAAATTAGCATATATGAAATTTAGAATTTAAATATCTAAAATGGATATTCGAATTTTAAAAGGAAATGTGTTATTTAATATTTTATATAAAAATTAATAGCTTTTATTCAATATAATTTCAGATATCTATAACTTTTCAATCGCACTATCTTAATCCGAATTTAAAATTTTCAAATATCCGGAATTTTGAATATTTCAAGTTTTTGAAATTTCGGATAATTCGAATAGGGCTAGCAATTTTTAACACGAACCTATTGACAAGACATAAAATTAACAGGTTTCATGTCAGTTCAGGTCGACATGTTTAGACATGATAAAAAACATGTCTAAACAGGTTAAATACATGTTAACTTGATAAATAGTTGTTTGTATTTTTATTGTTTAAAAATAATATATATATTAGTGTTCTTTAGCAACCCTAGCCGCATCCCACACACAAATCACATTCTAAGACTTGAGTTTCATTTCTCAACCACTGAACACAAAAGCACCATCGACGCCACTTCTCTTGACCACCAAACCTCTATCGATACCCGACGCACAATAGTGGCTCTAGGCCACAGACCATAGCTGACTTTGGTGACCACTGTAGATAAAGGTAGATTTACATTGCCTTGTCTTTAATGGCAAGCTCCATTCTCCTTGCTGCCTAGCTGTGGATTAAGGTACTTTTGCAACAACCACCGCCATTCTCATTATCGCCTTTTCCACCCAATGTGATTAAGATGGTTTGCAATTTACTATGTGTGAAGTGTTGACACAAGTTAGGGTTTTGGTGTTGACGTTGGGGAGTGGCTACAATTGGTCTTAAAGGCTTAAAGATTACTTCTTCACTCTTATAGAATAATAAATCATAAATTTAATCAAAACTGCTTCAATAGCATGTAATATCTCATTGTTTTACATAGGTAGTTTGTTTTAATGTACAAATATAATCCTATTTGCTTAAGTTTAGTTGTAAATGTGTGATATTTACAAGTGCCTTCAAAACAGGTATTTTAACAGGTCATTTCGTGTTACCTGCTTTTTAACTACTTTTTATTTGCTTAAGTTTAGTTCTAAATGTTTGTGTTTGAAAATAATAACATGATAAGTTATCATGTCATGTTCATGTCTATCATCTCAAATCATCGTGTAAGGCCCCATTTCCGGAATACTCACAGTTGGTCAATCATCGCACATAAAACATAAAACATTTGTTTACATTACTAAAATACTGCAGTGGAATCAATTAACTAAAACCATTTAATATATTAATAATTGCTTTTGTAAAATAATACATCATTGTTAAATTACAAAATATCATTGTTGTATTACATCACAAAACTTTATCATAATACAAAATGGATGCAATCCAAAATAAGCCAAGTAGTTGCCCCCTGCCATCCTCAGCAACTCTTACCTACCAACCGGAAAATACATAAAAGTAAGTGTCGCTAAGTGAGTTCTAGTTCTATAAAAATATAATACTTTACATCCGTTAAAAACCGTTCTTTACTTTCCTTTACGATCATACATCATATGTACACATAGATAATACTCATTAATATCTTTGATCATCATTCATCATTATCTTTCACTTTCCTTTGGACCTATGCCATATGCGGTACTGGGCCGAAGTCGATAAATAGACCCCCATACATTGTGCCCGGTGGCCTGACCACTGTACTGGAGTAAGTGACAAAGGTCCTATACGTTTGGTCAGTCACAAAGACGGGACCCTTATGTCTATCCTTATGGGTTAGCTAAACCACACACAGTTAAGCTAACAACATTTTAAAGTTGTGCACCTCCATCATTTGCTTGCAAGACTTTTCATCCATTCATTCATTCATTCATGCATGCATGTATTCATTCTTTACATTCCTCTTTTCATTACATAATACTTTACGTTTATTAACATAATCATACCACGTAAAGCCACGAAATAATATGTAATAAGAACATAAAGAAAACATAACATAAAATGCATAACATCATCATAAATATCACATGCAGCATCATACATCATCATACACCAACCCTGGGAACATCCCATGTCAAAGCCTAAAGATTCCCTTTTTCCCTAAAATTTTAGAAATAATGCTAAGTCTTTAGGCGCATGGACACTATGTAGGCACTTGGCCACTATACGGGCACATGGCCTTCCAAGCGCAAGGGAACACTTAGGCACATGGGAAACTTTTAGGCGCATAAGCACTATGCAAGCGCATGGCCTATACTTAGTCAAATTGCGCAATATTTCAAGCGCATGGGCACTATGCAGGCGCATGGGCCTGACTTAGGCGCATAGGCGTTTTGGGTGTCTAGGCACTATTAGGGCGCATGAGTTTTGGGTGTTTGGGAGGATGGGCGCCGTGAACACTTAGGCATACCAGGCATAATCCTAAGCGCATGAGAACTATTTGGGCGCATGAAATTCAAGCCCATGGGGACTTAGTCACATGGATAACTAATTTCATTAATCAGTCCCCAAATCCAATACTATCATGTCCATAGCCTAATTCTAACATTCTAAGCATGAACACATACACAACATAATCAAAACCATAAAATCAACCTAACATACACCCACCCACATACACATTCACATATACATATGGGTACACACCCAAACTTATAAAAATGTTAAAACATGCATTTCCTGTTGCAAAAATTAGTTAAAACATGTAAAATAGGGGATCTAAAACTCACCTTGACAACTTTCGAGCAAGACTTCTTCACACCCGAATGCAAATGAGTTCAAACACCTAAAACCCACCAAAACACACGCACTCGAACACACATATAAGCACATACCCACGACTTTTTCTCTCTCTAAAACCATAGACAAAAGTTGATGTGCGAGGGACTTGCAGGATCGGGGTTGTCACTTAACACTTGTATTTCTCTCAAACTCACTTATACTACACTCGGATCAAATGAAGCAGAATCTCTTCTAAGAGTTGATAATAATATAATGAGTAGCAAAGAACACAAAGAAATAATTTTTAAGGTACTTTTATATATTACTTCTCAACTCAAAGTATTACAAGACTCTTACAAGCATATTACATGAGTTACAATGAGAAACTATATATACTACTACCAACAGTCGGATATACTTTGATACCAGGTGGAAACCTACGACTAAAGCATATACTACAATGCTAAAGTTAAGGTATCTTAGATAAAGTATTATGTTATATATGGTAGTCATGACATGTCCATGACTTACCTTTTGGCACCAACGAAAGTTGGCAACTGTACTAACTGATAAAGGTGAACAACTGAATAAAGTATGGTCAACTACATGGCTTTTGAGAAAACGCCATGCAGTATCTCAGGGGTTTGCAGCGGAGTGTTAGAGAGACCATACTTATGTCCACTGGTTCATAGTAGTGTCTTCCGAAGGTTAATTGGCTTCGGAAGAACAAGTTCTTCCGAAGCCACTTATACTTCGGAAGAGGCTACTTCTTCCGAGGCTTGAGGACTTCTTCTTTTCTTCATACTTCGGAAGTGAATACTTTGTCTTTGGAAATTAGAGTTTACCTTCGGAAGTTGATATTACACTTTGTTTTCGGAAGAACTCCTTTTCCTTCGAAAGTTCCACACTTAGCTTCGTAAGTCCTTTATTAGTTATACCAAAATAGTCTAAGTGATTTGGTTTTGGTTGCACCAGCCTTCTTCTTGATCCAACAAACTCCCCCTAGGCTGATGCTACCAAAACCTCACGTGTTCCTACTTCTCAAGACTTTCAACACCAGGGAAAGCAGATACTTATATGTTTCTTTGTTATTCCCGGAAGTGGTGCTGGGAAGCTTGTACAAATCATTCGTAGACAAGAGATCCAGTCTGTCACTTTGAATGATATGTACCCTTTGTTTTGCCCCCTAAAGAGAATTAATTAATGGGAGTTATAGTCATACTCCCATCTAACTATGGATTCAAGTTCAAGACCCTCAACCATTTAAAGAAAGGCCTTGCCTTTGGTTGCTGATCCTTTCCTTTTCTCCTCCTCTCTTAGTTTTAACTCTTCTTCAAACTTGGTCCTAGCAGTTAGCTCGGCCAGATGAAGACTGCTCAGGTGATTTCTGATGTGAGCAACTACTTTAGAGTTGGAGGGGTTAGAGAATGGCTTCTCAGCTAACTCAGTAATATCAAATCTGTTTAAGTGTAATAGAGATGAGGCATTTAGCCAGTTTAGCTCTCCACTCTGTTTCTCAACAACAAAGTTGTGAGAAGAGTCTTCAAACCTCCACTGGATAATCTTCTTCCTTGGCATAAGGGGTTGACTTTGTACCTTGTCTCCTTTCTTCGTATCCAGCAGAGTCACCAGCCTTCTCTTTAGCTTCTTTTCTTCCTCATTCAGAGCATCTGAGTTGAGGCCAAGGAGCTTTGCTGCTTGGTCCAATGTTCCTCTAGGCAGATCAAGAAATTGATCTCTAGTGAGGGAATGTCACACCCCCACTAAGAGCGGAAACACGAGGATGTAAAGAGACGGGATCATCATAACACAGGGTAAACAGTAGAGATGCAATATAAGTAATGATGACAGGCGTGTCATGACGACACCCGACACAAAGGAGACTTGTGTCATGTTTAGTCAATATTCACGACAACATAGCCATAAGCATAAACATGTTAAATGATTCACATAGTCAAGTTGTAATATTTGTAATGTAATTCCTATAACCTGGGAACAAGTATCAAAAGAATGAAGTTTCTTTAATCAGACTACAACAATGTTCCAAAATGATTGTTTTTCAAATATGTTTAGTCTAAAAAATGCATCCTAGGGTCTCCACTAAGGCAGCACTCCTAGATCTTCAATTAGCATTGTCACCTGGAAAGATATGCTCAAAATAGTCAACGAAATTGTTGGTGAGCTCACAGGTTTAAATAGAAAATAGTAATTGATGTTGTATAGTAAATATTGTGGAATACCGTGTATACAGTTATAAATAAGCAAAATCACATGACAATGAGCTTTACAACCAAACCTAACGACGTACACATAGACTCTTATCCGAATATATTCACCCAAGGGCCCGTTCCTGGCCACTGTTGGTACCAACTAGTAAGAACAAGGGTGGGGGTGTCAACCCAGTAGTACTACCAATACCTATCCGTCGGTTCCCACACTGGAATTAAATGGTTGCAAAGAAAGTACCACACAACGAACTCAAGCATGTATTAGATAAGTACTCACAAAACAGTAACACGTTGATTCCAAGTATGAAAATTGTATGTAAGTTGTACAACATAGAAAATGGGTGAGCATACTTTTCCCCCATGTTTGTAAGTGTTGAAATATAGTATAAGCGTAAAAAGGGGCCACGAAACTCACTTGTTAAGTGGTAAGTATGAATGATCAAGTTCCAAATGTTGTATGCAGTAAACGGTCAAACACCTGTTGACAGTTATTGTTAAGTATTAATAACATGTGTAAAGTAAATAGTAACGTTCGGTTCGGGTTGTATCGGTTCGGTCGCGTGTAACACACGCAAGCAGACAGACGTATTAGATCTTATATAGATCCAAGTACTAGAAATCGTCGCCATTGCTGATGATATTTGTGTAAAAGTTTCATTGTTATTAAAGGAGTATTGGGTAATTATTAGTAGTTACGATTCGGTTGTTGATAATTATAAAATGTCAAGTTGATTTGATTTGGAATAACATTAGTAGGTTTGATAGTGTCGACTTTAACGTTGTCATTAGCAATGGCAACTGTGTCGATGTCACCTTAACATCACCCGACATACACACACCACACACAAGAAGGAAATTCACACACAGCAAATTCAGTCACACGACAGGACAAGACGCACGACTCAACACTCCATCCGCACGAATCAACCCTCATTCGTACGAATCAACTTCATTCATACGACTGAACCTTCATTCGTGCGACTCAGCATTCAGTCGTACCACACAGCACCCAATCGCACGACTCAACCTTCATACGCACGAATCAACCTTCACTCGTACGAATCAGCTTCATTCGTACGACTGAACCTCCATTCGTACGACTAGCATTCAGTCATGCGATACACGCACAATCACACACATTCATCCGCATTGACTCAATCACACGCATACCTTCATCCGCATGACTCAATCGCACGCATACACACCGTCACACGACTCAGTCGCACGACACACCCAGTCGCACGAGAGACACAGTCGCACTACTCACCCAGTCGCACGACTTAGTCGCATGGTCGACCCAGTCGCCCAAACAGCAGACGGCTGCTCTGTGCACGAGATTTACACCACAAGCACTTCCAAAAACACATTTTGCGCACACCCAAACAAGAAGAACACGCAGAAAGACATCACACGCACCCACACAACCTCATGTGCAAGAGTTGGCCCCGAGAACCCGAAACCCTAAATGGACAGCGGTAAACTAGCAAGAAAAGGGATGACCAAGGTCGTCTACCTGCAAGAATGGAGTAGACTCAGCTGTAGCCGAGGTCTTGCCGGTGAAAACACGAAGAAAATGGGCGGTTTTGGTGCATGGAGGAGGAGAAAGGTGAAAGGAGAATAAGATGAAGAAGAAGATGATGAAATAGAGGCTAGGGCTAGAATATGGGTATTTATACCCAGCCCTAGTTTGGCAAAATGTCATATTTGGTCCCTGCACTTAACCCCCGAGTTTCTCAAATTTGTTTCGGTTAAAAACGACTTTAATATGCTAATTATATTAATGATAAAAATGTATATAATGATATAGGTGACTTAAAAATGGTTTTATTAATGACAATAATATTATATAAGAATGGTATATTTAGTGATGAAGATGATGAAAATGGTAAAAGTTTTAAAGATAGTATACATTTACGATGAGAGCACAAGCATAAAGATGATAAAGCAAGAATGATATCCACACGAATAGTTTATAAAGATGAGGAATGAACGTTCGAGAAAATTTAACGGAAACCACGTTAATTGACGGACCTTTAGGTGACGGATGTCACAGGGAACATGAGGATCCATCAATATAAGTTAGTTTGATAGAGTCCTTCTAACAAGAGATGTCACTCAGGGTTGTACAGTTGATGAGCTTTATCTTGATTGCCTTGAACTCCTCTAAGGAGAGATGTTTGGAAGGCTGAGGGGATGGTTTGGGAGGTTGTTGGATAGGTTGTGGTGTTAGGCTCTGTAGAGTGTTTTGGGTTGGAGGATGGGTAGTTTAGGTGGTTGAGGTGAGATAGTTGGTATGGATGATGGTGTAGGTTCAGGTGTGTAAGGTTAAGTGGTTGGTTCAGTCTTGATGGGGGAATGGAAAAGGAATTGGTTCAGGTTGTGGTTGGGTTTGTGGTTGGGTTTGAGTGGTTAGTTTAATGATCATCCCCTGTCCCCTTCTATACATCTCCTTCCTCTTCCCTGAGCGAATGTCAGCCTTTATGTTGGATCAAGAAGAAGGCTAATGCAACCAAAACTAGATCACTTAAGTTATTTTGGTGCTGCATGCAAAGGCTTCCGAAGCTTATCATGGAACTTCCGAAGGTTGTAGAGTTATTCTGAAGACAAAGGGAAAGTCCAACTTCCAAAGACAGAACTCTACTTCCGAAGATAAATGCATACTTC
>BJCM01268116.1:0-14360 GCA_018326385.1 Flaveria bidentis
TGTTGGTAGCTAGTTCAAACACATATAAATGATCCTATGTTCTTGGGTTTGTTGATGATATGTTATTAGCCTTAATTTTTCAGATTACTAATGATAATATTAAGGTATTAATCCGCTACGTTTTCATAGTTTAAATGGTTAAACTACTTGGATATGGTCCAACAAACCCAACAAAAGTAAAATGTAGGCTTTGACTTGGGAGGTTCCCGGGGCTATGTAAGTTGACTTTTTAAGGTCATAGATGTTATGATGGGCATGTTAGGATGTATGATTGATGCCAATGCATGTTGGTATTTATGATGTATGTTATGTATGCATGATGATGCCTTGTATGGTGATGTTGTATGTTTATGTTTGCGTTCCTTGTTATGTATGATTATTTTCCCGTGGCTTTACATTGAATGTTAATGAATGAAATGAAAAGTATTATGAAACGTAAAGTGGAAGATAATGAAAAGAGGAACATAATGAAAGAATGCATGCATTAATGAATGAATGAAAGTATGACAGGCATGCAAGTATATGTATGGAGGTTCACACCCAATGAAAGGTGTTAGGTCAACCGTGTGCGGGTTAGCTACCCCAGAAGGATGCACATTGGGGCTTGATCCATGTGATTAAGTGTATGTATGGAGGTTCACAGCCAATGAGGGGTGTCAGCTCAACTGTGTGCGGGTTGAATACAGCATGAGGATACACACATGGGTCCAATCCTTGTGATTGACCATATGTATGGCACCCTTGCCGTATACCCTAGGTACTGGAGTGAGCTTCGTGCACAATGTTTGGGGTCTATGAAAGACCTCACGCCCAGTATCGTCTTTATGCATGACGTTGGGGTTAAGCATATCGCATTGGTCCAAATGAATGTAAAGATTTAATGACGAATGTACGGAATGAATGAACGAATGATGAAGATAATAATGATATTATCTATGTGTATGTATTATGCATGATCATGTACAATTGTAAAGGATGGTTTTTAAATGAAAGATAAAGTATGTTTTATTTTAAAACTAGAACTCTCTTAGCAACACTAACTTTTTATGCATTTTCCAGTTGACAGGTAAGGTTGTTGAGAATGGCACAGGGCGGCTACTTGGTTCTTTTGGATGGCATTCTTCTGTTTAATGTTTTTGCATTGTAATGCGAACGAATGATGTTTTGAAATGAATGATTGTATTAACTTGCAAAAGCATTTATAATGAAATGAAAAGTTATTTTAATGTTATTGTGTGATGTTTAATGAAGTATAAATGTAATTATATGCTTTATGTGCAATGATTGGCCAGCTGTAAGCGTCCCGAGAACGGGGCCTTACAATGAAGTAGAAAGTTTACAGACTCAAGACCTAAATGTACAGTTACTAAAAGCATGGACCTTTTCACCAACTTATGATATTTGGTGACTTTACAGAGTTGTAGCAGAAAGGGGTCCAGGTTTGTGGAAAAGTACATAAGATAAAGCATGTGTTCAAAACTCTTCAGAAGAAATCTGTCTTGAAGTGTTGGCTTAGGAAGACTTTGTCTATGAAGCTTCGGAAGACTTCATCTTTGTCTTCAGAAGATTTCACACTTAGAATATTTTTGTTGCTTTTGTGAAACTTCCGAAGCATTCTTCTTTAGTACTTATGTGCATGCATGCCGGAGAGACTTTGGGTGTTTGGCCTGCATCAGCCTCTTCATATAATCTTTACAGTTGAGAAGATCAAAGAATTGGTGTTGTTAAGGAATGCTGAAGGAAAGAAAGCTAAAAAGATTAGAATATTTGATCCTGTGAAGATCAAGCTGCTCCACCCCAGCTACACCTCATACTTGCATAACAAATTCTTCCCAAAGTTGTCTGATGAAAAAGCTCATAATGATCTATGCCTATATGCTCAGAATGATCTATGCCTATATGAAAAAGCTTAGAATGATCTATGCCTATATGTTTACATGAATCAACCGCAACTAACCAACTCATCCCCACCAGCCACACATGTATCAGCATGACCAAGTAATTCTAAAGAATTTAGACTGATCATACTTCAAGATAGAACCTATGATTGGAGCATGTATAAGAAGGAAGTCTTGGAATATAATCAAGCTTTAATGGCCCACATGGAGAATAAAGTTCCACCCATGGCTAGTGAGGTAAGAGATATAGTATGTAAATTAGTATGTGTTGAGAAAGTTGAAAGATATAGAGTCTATGCTCAACAACTATATGATATAGTAAAAGAAAAAATGATTTTGAATGAATCTCATGTAAGAGGAAATAAATTATATCAAATCAAAATTAACTCTATACAAAGGGATTTAGATAAAGTTGTTTTAGAAAATTACAGTTTAAAAATACAAGTTGAGCATCTGACCATTTTCTTAACTAAGTCCTTGGCTGATCATGCATCAACTGAACTCAAACTTTAGAAGTTTCAACTTTCATCTCAGCAGTATGAGAAATTATAATATTCACATATTGAATCAAATAACAGGTATGGATTAGGATATAATGTTGTTGCACCTCCTATGAATAATATTGAATCAAACAACTTGTCAAATCCTTTTGTTCCATGCACCAAGTTTGAAACAAAATCTAATCAAAAAGTTAATAACAATGAAACCAAGGTGAGTCAAACCGTGTCTTCTAAATCAAAAAATATTATAGAAAATGATTCAGAATTTGACTTTGATGCAGGTGATGACTTGGATGATTCTTATGAACATGATGATGATCAACTTGACATTAGTAAGAATGTTGCTTTTATTCCTAATGTCCTTATAGAAACAAAATTCCCATATCCTCTAAAACAAAGAAACAGGCTGAAGACTATTTGCAAGAGAATAGCTAAGCTAAATGAAGGTCTCCAAGAACAACATCAGCAACAAAAACCTTCAAATGAAAGATTGAGAAGTGTACATCTACAGAAAAAGTACACACATTTGTAAAAAAGGGAAAGAAGAAACACTCAGTAGATCGTTCACAGAAGAAGAAACCTTATTCAGTAGTAGATCTATGGAAAACCCAATCTACTAAATTCGTAGAAGATCTGCTGAAGACAAGAGCAACAACCATCAACTCAAATCAGATAGTGATGAATCTCAAGCAGAAGAAATCAACAAATGGTAAACAAAGAAGAAGAAAGTGATTGATTCTAAAGCTGACAAATAATAAATCAACTATAAAATAGGAAAAGGATTTGAAGCCTCTAAAGCTGACAAAGAAGAAGAAAGTGATTGATTCTGATAAAGAATGAGAGGAAATGTATTGCAAATTATGTGATATGAAAAATCACAATACTGAAGATTACCGACGCTCTCTTTTCTATTAGCCTAAGCGTCTTCGCTAACTCGCTCACCTACTGGCGAGAGGTGCACCTAACCAACCTACCCACTCATCAATCATGGTGTTCAGCTGACTTGCACTGATACTTCATCAATTATTGTTTTATTTGCAATATGAACAATTACATGACTTCTGACTACTACTTTAACAAACATTATGCAATTTGCAACAAAAATAACCATTCAACTTAGGAATGTTATGTTGATCCATTAGGTCGATTTTTGCAGTACAAATGAATGTTGAATCGTTCAATATCAAAGACAAACAATAAAAAACAAGGTTGAAAAAGATTGAGAACAAACACAAATGAATCAACGTAAGGAAATGATGATTAACATATTCAATAATAACAAAGCACAATGATATTTCTATGAAATGACTGCTTACAATACTTACTTGCAACAAGGATAAACGATTAGGGTTTTTACAAGGTTGCAAACAATGAAAAAGATCAAAACTATATACAACAGCCAAAGTTTCGCAGACAGTTTCGCAACTGTCCTGCCGAAACTATAGTTTCGCCTGACAGAAACAACAGTTTCGCCGGGAGAACTAAATAGCTGACTGTGAGCGAAACTACAGTTTTGCTTATAGTTTTGTTAGACTACAAAACTATATAAAATGAACTACCTTCAAAAGTAACTAACATTAAACCTACTACAAGTTAATATAAACATGATCTAAACTAAACTAAGGTGAGTCCAACCAATACTTGATCTTTAATACTCCCCATAGGTTGGATCTCACTACCTTCACTTGCCTTGATTTGACTCGTCTGCTGCAGTCTCTTTCGCTTCTTCTGATGTATCTATATCGGTTCTTGTAGCTTCTTCCCAGGGGACTTCAGACATAGATTCTCCCTAGTCAGCTCCTGTCTTCCCCGCTGCCTCTGATGTGTCCTCTACAGCTTCTGCAGCAACCTCCTTAGGAGCTTCAGCAAACGATTCACTCTAGTCACCTCCAGCTTTATTAGTTCCTTCGGGATGAGAACTAGCTTGCTCAAACTATCTAGCCAAATCCTGAACATCCCTGTTTAAATCATCTTTAGGTCTTACTTTCTCAGCTAACTCTCTCACTTCTGCTCACACTCCTCTTACTTTATTGGCCACAATCATAAACAAACTGGCTTCCTTTCTCGTCTCATCACCTGCAACCGCTTTAATATGATTCTCGCAAAGAACTAGCAGATCTTCATCACAGAAACTAAACAACTCCATAGGATCAAACACTCTAAGCTCATCTGCATTCTTTACCCTGATCACCGCCTCCCACATATTGTTAGTATAGAACCATTTCTCAAAGATATGCAGTTTCTAAGGGAGGGGATCTGCCAGTCTAAGCCTGTTCACTGTCTTTGGGGCTTTCACCCTAGGCACAATCTTTCCCTTTCCTGTTTCCTAATCTTCATCCTTCTTGGATCTTCTCCACTCAGCCTTCGTAAATCCGAATGACTTAAAGTTGTCATTCAGTCCAAATCTTTATCTCCTTCTCAAGCAAGGAGGCTCTTTCACTTAGATGAGCATTCAGTAATGGCAGCACTGCCAGCCTCCTCAGACCCCATTTGGGTAAGGTCTTGAAAGCCTTCCTCTTGTGCATATAATTAATACCTCCCCCTCTCCTCTTGATCATAAACATTTTAAGGTCGGGTTTTAACACCAACTAATAATCCTCTTATTTGCTTCCTTCTTGCTTAACCCATCCATGTTTTGGAATAGGGGAGTCAATTCTTCAGGCTCTTTCTTCTTGATAAACTATTCATTTTTGGCTATTTCAAACACATCTCCATCCTTATCTCCCTTCTTGAAAACATAGGTTAGGGGCCTCTCATCAACCTCATAGAATTCTAGTTCTGAATCATAATCAACTAGTTGCTCATCATCTTCTTCTTCATAATTAGCCCCTTCCCTTTCTCAACATCCTTTTCAATACATTTCTCTCTCACTATCTCTTCACCAACCAAATCTTTATCGATGTCAAATCCCATGTTAACGAACCCAGCATCAAATATCTCCTACACATTTTTCCATATTTTCAGTCTTCTTCCTCACACGAGAACCTCCCACTTCTTCGGTTGATACACCAGAAGTACCCTCTCCTGCTCGGGAAGATGTACCCACATTTAGAAATGGGTAATTGGAAGTATCAGTCAAATCACCTAACTCAAGTTAAATTAGCTGATTGGGCAGGCTGGCTGTAGCCTTTAGTTCTTTTACCTCCTCAAACAGTCTCTTAATCAGTTAATCTGATCTATCAAAATTCTCGTCATACCATCAATCACTTCATCCTTCTACCTTTCCTCATCTCTTGATTAGTAAGTTTTATCTTAATCATGCTTAACTCATTAGCCAGAGAGGTGTTGAGGTTTCTTATCATATCCTCATCTAATCTGGCTCTCTCCTCCCTCTTTGAGGTCTGAGTAAAAGATTGGTGTCTGTGTTTAGTCTTTCTCTCAGTCTCTCCCACATCAACTTTCTTCTTTGATTTACTTTCTTTCTCAGCCCTTACAAACTCAACCATTTCATGTACTTCCTCCTCAAAGTCCTAATCCTTCTCCTTTGCATATCTTTTCCTCTTCTTAGTAGCATCGACCATTGTACCCTGGTCTATTCAGCTCTTTTATTCTCAAACTCATCTACCCTTCAGATATAACTCCATCTTTCAGGTGGATTCATGTTTTCCCAGAGATGAGTAATTTTTCCATTAAAATCAGGACGAATAGCGCAACAGTCTGCAAAGAAACGGGTGTTCATTTGCACCAGCCTCTTGACATCCCCCTTATCTTGGTAAGTTAGGAATAAGATCATATAAAATCATATGTAAAAATCGAGGGTAGAGCAACCATTTATCCTTCTTCAATTCCATCACATTCTCTGCCATACAGACAAATATCAGTCTCGCTATTTTTGCCTTCCTTCCCTTGCAGGATAACACCATGGCTTTTGCCCAGTCTAGATTAAGCCTATCTGATCCACCTTTACTGTGGTCTACGCACATAATGAAGACATGAGCTAAATATCTCCATTCCATAGAAAGGAAGGACTTCTTAATCTCCTTCCTTGTCCCAAAATGCGGTCCCTCATATCCCATCGATCTGAAGGCTTCAAACACTTCCTGATCTGACATAGTAACCTCCTCTCCTGTGTCTTCATCTAACCTTAACACCCTCAATACAACATCTGATGTAATGATCCCCTCATTTTCCATCACTCTAGCTATAATCCTCTAAGAATTACCTCTCGTATCATACTCCGCCATCCGCCAGAAATACCTGATATGTAAGTCATATATGGTAGAAGAATGAGAGATCGCGTAGGCGATAGGAGATCTCTGCAACCAGCGAATGCAGTCTCTATAGCCAATTGCTTTCCGGTATGTGTCGTCTAAGATGGCAATAATATTGTTCGTCACATCAAACTTCAGATTCGCCATTAAGTCTGAAAACCAAATGAAACGCATTAGAATATTATATTAAATAATAATATTAAAGAAAAATAAGAAAAAGGATTAAAATTAAATAAAAATCAAATTAATTTTGCTAGCCAAAAATATAGTTTCGCAAGAAAAATTTTAGTTTCAGCAAGCGAAACTATAGTTTCGACAACTTTTATTCATTAGTTTAGGCAACACAGTGAAGTAGATTCGACTGGCTGAAAGTATAGTTTCGGCACAACGAAACTGAAGTTTATCTGTCGAAACTGCTAAGTTCGCTTGGACAGTATAACAACACAGTTTCGCTGAAAAACCATGAAGTTTACCCCTCGAAACTGCTAAGCGAAACTGGACTATCGGTACTTTCGCAGTTAGAACTGTGAAGATACCTTAGAGTCTCAATCGAATAGACTCACAATGTTGTAGTTTAACTTCAATTAAATTATAGTCTTGAGTTCGAAACTCACTTGGGAAGAAGATACAATGGTCAATCAAGAATCAAAAACATCGAAAATCAATATCGCAAACAGAAGCAACCGATGAGCCCTAAAACGCCTAAACCTTCAAATTTGTGAAAATGAGAAAGTAATTTCACAAATTGAGTTATATAGCAAATAGTTTCAAAGTGAGCAAAACTGTAGTTTCGCTAAGCGTAGCTGCAATTTCGTCTGGCGAAACTCTGGTCGAAATAGACTTTACACTGCGCGAAAGAGCCAATCGAAGCTATAATTTCACCCGGCGAAAGTATAAATTCGCTGTAAACAAAAAGACTAAAAAATTTACTTTGATTCCCTTTTCTTTTAAAATAAGATAAAATAGAATAAAAAGCTAAAATAAAATAAAAATAAAAAATAAAAATATAATAAAATATTAAAAATAAAAAAAGAAAAGGAAATAAAAGGAATTAAAATACGGTAAACACAATCAAAAGAAAATTGCCCCACAAGACCTCACCATAATTCACGATTACTAATTTTATAACAAAATTTGAACAATGTAAAAGGATACGAACGAGAAGCTAAAAAGATCTTCTGGAGAATCAAAGTTTGACGGGATTGATGATATGCTTGTTGTTTTAAGTCCATGCCTTCTTCGTTTCAACAAATGCATTGCAGCTATTGTTATCATGTTTTGGATTTTGTTCAAAGAAAACATTGAACGACCCAATCCCATAGACATTTGGCAAAGAAACTTATCCTGTCCTCAAGATGTATTGAACAAATGACACGCTTTGCATGAATCTTCCTCTCAGATACAACAGAGGTGTTATTTCAATTGAAGCAATGCCCTTATAAACATCAAATGATGAGAGCTCCAGGTCTATTCTTACGTATAAAAGAGGAGATGATCAATTGAGTTTTCTAGACGATAAGTTCAGGTCTATACTTACGTATAACAGAGAAGATTATCATATTGTGTCGATAAGAGCTCCAGGTCAGTACCATTGTACAAGAAGGGACATCATCACTTTAGGTAAATGTTTACACATAGCATAGGAGATAAGCACAAGATAGAATACAACACGGAGTATCTTTTATGCAAAGATGAAAAAAGCATATTGCTTTTTGAAATAAATAGGAATGATTTGACCGAAAGTTACTTTAGATAAGAATAACTCAAAACAAAGGTATGACGTTATCAATCATTTTTGAACAACGACTTGAAACTTTGTGAAGGCCAAAGATGTCAAGGGGATTATTTGAGTCATCAAGTTTCTTGTTCTACTAATTCAGCTACAAGATAACATTTTACTTTGATTCTTGGCTGAACCTATCAAACATATCCACACATAATACTGTTAACCTCTTTTACATAATCCAGGCTTCTCATTTTATTTTACAAAGGAAAACAAAAAGAACTTTTAATATATATTCTCCCTCGAAATTTCTACACTTAACAAAGATGTGGAAATTTAACACGTGACCTTGTATCACTATAAATTTTATTATTATAATTATATATAAAATATTTTTTTATTTAATTACTTTTTTGTTTGTTTTTTTAAAGTAAAAAAATGATGAAGAATGAATGAGCGGACTAAACATAAAGAAAAGAAAGAAAATAAAAGGAGAATAATAAACAATTTGTACTGAACATAGGTTTAAAGAAAATGAGTTTTAGAATGATATTAAACCTAACATAGAGATCAATTCATAAAAGCGAGGTTTATCAAATGTTTTGGTGAAAAAAATCTGCTTTTTGATTTTAGTGTTAATGGGAATAATATCAACAAAACCCTTTTCCTAAGCATCACAAATTGCTTGAATCTGTGTCTCAATGTGCTTGGTTTGGGAATGATGGTTAGGATTTTTGGCGATCCTATTGGCTGCTTCGTTGTCATAGAACAACGGCGTATTGAGAAAGTTTATCCCATAGTCAATCATCTGGTGTTGGATATAGAGCACTTGTGAATAGCAACTGGAAGCAGCAATGTATTCTGCTTCTCCTGTAGAGAGAGAAATAGTGGTTTGTTTCTTTCTTTGCCATCAAACCGGACAATTGCCCAAGCATTGACATCGTCCGGTGACCAATTTTCTATTTAACCTACAACCATTAGAATCACTATCATAATAGATATCTAAGTTAAAATTCCCACCATAAGGATACCAATAACCTAAACAAGAAGAGCCTTTAAGAAAATGAAAGATTCGTTTTATTGCCTTTTCATGATACTCTTTCGGGACAGATTGGTATCTAGCACAATATCCTACAGCAAAGGTGATGTCAGGACGACTTGGTGTAAGATACATAAGGGAACCGACCATGGATCTGTAGAGATAAGGATCAAAAGGTGTCCCACTTTTCTGAGGAGTGAGGCATGTTTGAGCAGTAAAATGAGTTATTTCAATAGAAGCTTCATCCATCTTAAAATTTATTCAAAATTTCATTAACATACTTCTCCTGACGAATGAGAATTCCCTCTAGCTTTTGTTCCACCAGTAGCCCAAGGAAAAAGCACATCTCCCCTATCATGCTCATTTTAAAGCGACTATGCATCACCTTCTCGAACACCCGACACAATTATTGATTGGTGGAACCGAAGATAATATCATCAACGTAAACTTGGATGATCAGCATTTCACCATCAACTTCCCTCTTGAATAAAGTCATATCAATAGTGTCACGAGAAAAAGCATTGCTTAAGATATACTGTGTAAGAGTCTCATATCCGATCTGAGGTGCCTGATGAAGACCATAAAGAAACTTATCAAGTTTGTAAACTTTGTTATGAAAGTCAGAATCCTCAAAACCTGGTGGTTGACACACATAAATCTCCTCGTAAATGGTTCTATAAATGAATGCACATTTGATGTCCATCTGATAGACTTTGAACTGCTTATGAGCTGCATGAGCTAGAAAAATTCTAATGGCTTCAAGACGGGCGATAGGAGCAAAAACTTCGGTATAGTCAATTTCTTCTTCTTGAGCAAAGCCCTAGACAACCAATCAAGACTTGTTTCTTACCACAATGCCACAGTCATTGTGTTTGTTTTGGAACACCCATTTTGTGCCAATTGGGCATTTGTTTGGTGGAAGATCGACCAGGGTCCATGTCACACCCCAACCTTGATAGCGGAATCGTCGAGATGTGAGGGTTAAGATTGTTCATAGCCATATAACGCAATATTTAAATGTAAATACTAAAATTACAAGTTTCAAACGGAATTACAAACATAAGTCTCAAATATGAAATAAGTTCAAACATAACATAACAAAACATAATTCTTTTATTCTAGTAACTAGGTCCAAATCATAGATTATTGCAAGCTTCAAAAGATCACCTTAAACTTGGGCATGACTTGAAACACGCTAAAAAAAGGTCAACTAAAAATAGTTGGTGAGTTTCCAAGGTTTTCATACATAATATGACAAGGTTACAAGTAGCAATTCATGTCATAGGTTATAAGTTAGCAAGGTTATAGAACACATATCGTTACAACCAAACGTCAACTTGATTACAAGTATATATGATTAGCCAAGTGTATTTGGTTCCCATGATGAACAAGCATACGTCACCAGGAGTCGGCAATATATCGACTTTAGTACCAAATAGGCTTGTTAGGCCCAAAGATCTAAGACGTCGCCACGCTAGCAATAGTTAATGATTGCAAACAAAATATGTATCTCATATAATCACTTACATCACACAAATAACCATTACAAAAATATGAATTGCAAGTGCTTACAAGTGTATGTGAATAAGTATCATGTTTCACCCCAAATTAGTGTGAAAATATAAAAGGGGACAAGGAAAACTCACATGACAATAAGTAGAAGAATGATAGTTAATAAAAATAATAATAAACTTCGTTTCAGCGTAGTCCTTCACGATGCACCTAAAATAAATATATATGTTTACAAGATTTTAGTTAAGTTTTACGAATTAACGAAGACTAGGGCTCCAAATTGGCATTTGGGGTTTTAGCAATAAAATCCAACTAAAATGGTATATTTGGTCATGTTTTGAGGCAATGGAAATAAAATACACTATTTAATTATTTTAATAAAGAGAGAACCACTTGTAACAAGGTCTAAGTATAGTTTAAATAAACTTTTAAAATAATCTTCATTGTAGATAATAATGTATACTTGTTATTTGAACAAATAATGATTTAATGAGTTACAACAATATTTAATGTCTATTTTATAAGGAAGATAATTTAAATATATTATTGGAACAAATAATGATTAGTAAGTTAAAACAATATTTTAAGTCTAACTTGTAAGAAAATAATCTAAATATACTATTTGAACAAATGATGATTTACTAAATTAAATAATATTTCAAGTCTATTTTATAGAACAACAAACTAATTATATTGTTTGTCTAAAATATTTAAATAAACAGATTAAGATATATACATATATATATATAGATGTATGTATATATATGTATACAAATCAGGATACGAAGCCCTAACAATAACTTTAGATATATAGGGTTAGTGTAGCGATTATATGAAGAGGCTGATGCAACCCAAACACCCAAAGTCTCTCCTGCATGCATGCACATGGGTACTGAAGAAGAATGCTTCGGAAGTTTCATACAAGCAACATAAATATTCTAAGTGTGAAATCTTTCGAAACCAAGACCAATATCTTCTAAAGCAAAATATGAAATCTTTTGAAGCTTCAGAGACAAAGTCTTCTGAAGCCAACACTTGAAGACAAATTTCTTCCAAAGACTTTTAGTATACATGCTTTATCTGATATACTTTACATAAAGTTGGATACCTTTTCACTACAACTCTGTAAGGTCACCAACTCTCACAAGTTGGTGAAAAGGTCCATACTTTTAGTAACTGTACATTGAGGTCTTGAGAGTGTAAACTTTCTACTTCATGTACTTTATCCTTTTTGTAATAGATTAGGATGTGAGCTATGATATGTCATATTCACTAGTCAAAAGGCAATCTGCCTTTTAACTCTACAATTGATTTTATTTTGTGTCTAGTCAATTGTATCAAGCTGGCCTTCAAAGTATGGCCGGCTATAGGATGTAGTATATGTATCTCAAGTACTTGTAACTTTCATTTATGCTTTGTAACACTTGTAATATTTACTTGTGTTCTTAGTGTCATTACTTGAGGTTAACCAGTTTCACTATTTGATTAGTTGAGTGTTCTTAACCAACTCTTCTATTTATGTTGTTGTGTTGTAGTTGCATACCCTTCAATGGTCAAACATTTGGTATCATAGCTTTCTAGGCTCTTGATATAAGATTTCACCATCTTAAGATCCCTCACACACACAAATACTTAACTTATCAAATGGCAGCCATTTCCAAATCTTATATGGAAACTGGAACCATTACAAAGTCCCCACTGATCACTCTTGATGACTTTGACACCCAGTGCCAAAGAATGGAAGGTTTCATCAGGTCTCTAGACTTAAGAATGTGGGAGTTTGTTGAAAATGGACCTTACATATCAAGCACCTCTTCTGCTACTGGTGGTCGTATGATCCCCAAAACTATGGCTGACTACTCAGATGAGGATAGAAAGAGAGTAGAAATTGACTAGAAGGCCATGACAACCCTTCAGATTGCTCTTCCTAACTCTGTGTACAAAGGTTTCAAGAAATGCAAAATAGCTAAGCAGCTATGGGATGCATTGAAACTGATGTATGAGGGTTCCTCTGAAGCAAATGAGAACAAGAAAGATCTCCTGAAGCAGCAGTTTGAAAATTTCACCTTCAAAGCTGGTGAAACCATGACTCAACAATACTTCAAGTATGTTGAGATTGTGGATACCCTAGTGGATGGAGGAGTTGCTCTTAAAAATAGAGACATTGTAAGGAAGTTCATGTCCTCACTTACTAGGAAATGGACGCACTACTGTGTGGTTATCAAGAGAACCGAAAATCTGAAAACTCTCACTCTAACAGAGTTGTATGGGATTCTTAGTGGCTACCAGATGGAGATGAACATGCAAGGTTCATCTGGCAACTCCAACAATCAAATGGGTTCAACCCTTCATGTGGTTGAAAGGGATAGCATAGAACCCTAATATCATCTCATATGCTACCCTGACAACTAACCAAAGGGTCCTTTTATCACATTCCTTAAGATACCAAGGGACAACTACACTCAAGGAAGCCCATTCCAAGAGACAAGTTCTTCTCAAGCCTTTGTGTCCTCTGATGCAAGTTGTGGCAGCTTTCTTTTCACCCTTGAAGACCTAGACTGTATCCATCCAGATGATCTGGAGTACATGGAGATAGTCCAGCAGATGGCTCTTCTCACTCATAGAGCCAAGAAGTTCTACAAGCGGACATGAAGAAAACTTCCCAGTAGTGCAGCCAGTGGAAAGTTTGGACTAGACAAAAGCAAAGTCAATTGTTACAACTGTAACTTGATGGGTCATTTTGCCAGGGAGTGTAAGGCACCAAGAACAAATGGTGGCCAAGAATAGTACAGACCAAACTACACTGACAAAGCTACCCAGAATGACAAGCCAAAGCAGCAAGTTGATGTTGTTGTTGTAGAAAAAGGCTTTGACTGGAGCTTTCAAGAAGAAGATGCGTCTCCAAACCAAGCACTAATGGCAGATCATGATGTAGCCAAGGTATTGGAATATCTTTATACCCCTGAATGCATTGCTAAAGTTAACAGATACAGGAAATGAGATCTGATCTTGGATCCTTAAACATTTTAAAAGCTGATTTTAGAAAGTCTGAAAGTGATTATAAACTGAAGATAGAGGACTTACAGAAAACCATTTCAGTTCTAAAACATGAGCATACAAATTAAAGGACTCAGATCAAGGATCTCATAACAAAGCTGACTGAGTGCCAGCCTGAGCTTGTGATCAGCAAAGCCAGGGCAGAAACGTGTGTTCTTGAAGAAGAGACCTTTAAGAACATCATATCCTCATCCCTGCACAACAAGGTGTGTCATGACGTCACGGGAATGTAACGAGACGGGATCGTCATAACACATGGTATACGTTAGAGAAGCAATATAAGTATGATGACAAGCGTGTCATGACGTCACCCGAACACAAATGGAGACTTGTGTCGTGTTAGTCAATATTCACGACAACATAGCCATAAGCATAACACAAAGATGATCACATAATCAAGTAGTAAGACATTGTTTAATT
>BJCM01268117.1:0-19483 GCA_018326385.1 Flaveria bidentis
AAAATACTCTAAGTGTAAAATCTTCTGAAGCCAAGACCAATATCTTCCGAAGCCAAAGATGAAGTCTTCTGAACCTTCAGAGACAAAGTCTTCTGAAGCCTCAACTCATGAAGAAATATTTCTTCCGAAGACTTTTAACACATGCTTTATCTAATGTACTTTTTCATAAAGCTGGACACCTTTCTGCTGCATCTCTATAAAGTCACCAACTTACATGAGCTGGTGAAAAGGTCCATGCTTTTGGTAACTGTACATTGAGGTCTTGAGTCTGTAACTTTCTACTTCATGTACTTTATCCTTTTTGTAATAAATAAGGATGTGAGCTATGGCATGTCATAGTCACTAGTCAAAAGGCAATCTGTCTTTTGACTCTACAATTGATTTTGTTTGTGTCTAGTCAATTGTATACAGCTGGCTTTCAAAGTATAGCCAACTGTAGGATGTAGTGTAAGTATTCCTTGTTCTTGTATCTTTCCTTTATGCTTTGTAACACTTGTAATAGAACTTGAGAAAGCAATATACTGCAACCTTGAAAACCAAACACTTGTGTTCTCTTGTTCTGTCTCTTACTCATTACTTGTGTTCTTAGTGTCTGGCTAGTGGTTAATTCAGTTTACTGTTTAATTAAGTTTTGTTAATCTCATCTTTGTGTTGTTGTGTTGTAAGTGACCTCCTTCACCGGTCCTGCTGTTTGGAATCAACTAACATAGTTCAAGCAGTCTCAATAAGTGTCCTGTTCCTCCTTTCAGCAACAACGTTTTGTTGAGGAGTTCTGGGAGCACTATATTGTCTGGCAATCCCTTTTGAGTTACAGAATGAGTCAAGAATGAAGTTCTTAAACTCATTCCCTTGATCACTTCTAATTATTTTAACTTGGTGATCAATTTGATTTTCTATCTTAACGATAAAAGATTTTAGTGTTTCAGCAGTTTCATCTTTAGTTCTTAAAAAGAATACCCATGTAAATCTTGTAAAATCATCAACAATCAATAAGTAGTATGATTTCCTTCCAATGCTTATTATACTTATGGCACCAAATAGATCCATGTGCAATAAGTGTAATGGAGTGGTGATAGAGTTAACAACTTTGGATTTATGAGATGTCCTGTGTTGCTTCCCTTTTAGGCATGCAACACAGTTATCTTTCAAGAAAATTTCCTTTTTAGGAAAACCATGTACCAAGTTATTTTTAGCCAATTTATTCATTGTCTTAAAATTCACATGACATATTCATTTATGCCATAGTGTTGACTCATCACTATCAGCTTTGGAAAGAAAGCATGATACTTCACCCATTGGAGAAGCATTGTTCATATCAAGCTTGTACATATCCCCTTTCCTGGGAGATCTAAGAAGCACCAATTCCGGAAGAATTGTCATCCCTAGTTTGAGGATAATGCACTCATGTTCTGTGAAGAACATTTGGTGCTTTTGATCACAAAACTGAGAAACACTTAACACATGGTATTCAAGCAGTTTGACAAAGTGAACTTTGTCAACTTTTAATTTCCATTGGAGAAGAGGTTTGGGCTGCAGCATCCTTCTTGATCTTCCAATCCATCCTTTAGTTGAACAAAGAGGATGAGCCTGTTAAAGCTTTTGTGGCATGGCATTCTTCCGAAGATTCTTTCTTTTTGTAAGAAGCCTTCACCACCTTTTCTTCCGAAGCAGTCTTCTTCTGGGATGGTTTCAAGGGAACTTTCTTATTCTTCGGAATTTTAACAGCTTTAGCTTCGGAGGCCATTTTCCATTCGGAAGAAGGATTTTCTTCCGAAAGCAACCTTGCTTCGGAAACCAGCTTCCCCTTTTTCATCACTTGAACCATTTGATAAGGTCTAAATGTGAAACCTTCCCTGACTCCTTATTTTCTAACATTATTTGCATAATGTGTGCTAGCAGGATTGTAGTAACAATTTTTAGCCATGTGGTTTTGCAGACCACACATTATGCATGCAATGTTAATCCTTTGGGAATGTGAGGATTGCCATTTCTTGTGCTCTTTCTCTTCATCAGCAACCTTTTCGTTTAACTTCTGATCCTTTGGTAGGATAGGAGTCCTGGTACTACACTCCTTCCCTGAATCAGAAGTACCTACCACTTGGAATCCGGATGAGATGAATACACCCTTTTGTTTTGGGTCAATCATTAGCTTAGACTCAACCATTTTCTTGGCAGTTCTTCTTGCAGCTTTAGCTCTACTTCTTCTGGCTTTGGTAGTTAGGATTTGATCTTCCCTGGGAGAGGTAGGTTGATTTACATCTTCCTTCCCTGTGGTGGCCACTATTATTGCATCATTCTTCAACTCATGTGAAGATGGGTCAGCAAATGGGACCTCTTGCTCTTCAGTACCACATCTAGGTTGTCTAATAGACTCATAAGAGTGTGGTGGAGCAATTTCATTGGTCCCCAACCCTCCTTTGTTTTGATAACAAATTTCAGAGTGAGAGGATGATGCAATAATTGCTTGGAAGTTTTGCTAAGAGATAGCATACTTCCTGGCTTGAGCCATAGAAATGACAAGCTAGGCTTGAGCCTCAAACAATTTGGATATTATATCCTTTATTTGAGTCTTGTAGTTTGTGTGTTCATGTTTTAATGAGGACACAGTTTTCTCCAACTCTTCAATTTTCTTTGATAGTCAGATTCAGCCCTTTTAAAATCAGATTTCAAGATATTTAAAGACTCAATATTAGATTTAATTTCCATATTGTAGTCCTGATATAGTTTAACCTTAGCAATACAAGCAGGAGTACAGAGATGTTCATATACCTTGTTATCATCTGTTCCCGCCATGAGTGCTTGAGCAGGAGTCACATCCTGTACCATGAAGCTCCAGTCAACTTCTTGAGCCATTGTAGTTGTTTCAATTGACTTTCCAGTGGTCTTTTATGTAGAGGGATGTGTGGAGGCCTTTCGGGTTCCCGGATTTGTCTTGGGAGCCTTGCATTCCCTTGCAAAATGACCAAGTTGGTTACAATTGTAACATCTGGCCTTGGCTTTGTCGAACCCAAACTTATTGTTAGTTGGGTTCCGAGGGAATTTCCTTCTAGTTCTCTTGAAGAACTTCTTCACTCTATAGGTTAAAAGAGCCATATTTAGAAAATGTCCACATACTCTACATCATCTAGACTGAAGCATTCTAGATCATCAAAGCAGTATTGAAAATCACTAGAGTGTCCACTTCCTGAGACAAAGGCATAGTTGTCCTGAGAGGAACTATGCTGAGTCTGTTGAGACCTTGGAGTCTCAGGGAAGGTAATGTATGGTCCAGATGAGCAGGATGGCTGCTGGTTGTAAGTCAGGTAGTGCTGAGGTTGTGTGGGTCCTGAGCCTTCAGCAACCATCAAAGTTTTGCTTGCAGGAAGACTCAGGGGTCTGCTTGTCTGATGGCCCCTTTTGCTCTCCATCTCTAGACGGTACCCATCAAGGATGCCATAGAGTTCGGTCATGGTGAGAGTGTTCAGATTCTCTTTCCTCTTGACAGAGACACAATAGAATGTCCACTCATTTGGAAGAGCACTCATGAACTTTCTTGTGAGGTCTCTAAGTTCAGGAGTGATTCCCACATACTGAAGAGAATAAATAAGATCCATGTACCTGAAATACTGCTGGTTGAGAGACTCTCTAGCAATATAGGTGAAGTTCTCGAACTGATGCTTCAGTGAATCCTTCTTGGAGTCATTGGAGCTTGAATACATTTGAGCAAGTGCATAAAAAAGTTCTTTGGTAGACTTACAATTCTCAAACCTCATTATGATGGAGTTAGGTATTGTAGTCATAAGAATAGTCATTCCATTACTATCAATGTCCATCTTCTTCCAGTCCTCATCAAAGTAGTCTTCAACAGCCTTCTCTATCATAGCATCGTTTTAACCAAGTGCTGCCACCAAGGGTTTATTAAGGCCATTGACAATAGAGTACCACATTTTGTTGTCTTAATACCTGATGAAGCCTTCCATGCGTCTGCTCCATGACCTGACATTTTCCGGAGTAATGATGGGAGATTTAGTCATAGTACCTATCTCTACTTCAGACTTGTTGAGGGCTATTTTGAGTGAGGTATAAGGAGGAATGAAAAACAAGTTGATTAGGATGGTAAGATCTCATAATCAAGAGCCTAAAAAGCTCTAATACCAATTGAAGGATCAATTTATGTCACTTAACACTTAGTTTTTCCCTCATACTCACTTATGTTTCACTCAGATCAGATGAAGAAGAGTCTATTCTAAGAGTTGATAATAATATAATAAGTAACACTAAACATAGAAAGATAATTTTCAAGGTACTTGCATATATTGCTTCTCAACTCTAAGTGTTACAAGACTCTTACAAGCATGGTTTATGAGTTATAATGAGAAACTATATATAATACTACCTATAGTCTGATATACTTTGATACTAGCTGGGATCCTATAACTAAAGAAAATACTACAGTGCTAAAGTTAAGGTATCTTAGATAAGGTCTTATTTAAGATATGGTAGTAATGACATGTTCTGACTTACCTTTTGTCTCCAACCAAAGTTGGCAACTGTGTTATCTAACAAAAGGTGAACAATAGAATAAAGAAAGGTCAACTACATGGCTTTTGAGAAAGCGCCATACAGTATCTTAGAGGTCTGCAGCGGATTGTCAAAGACCATACTTTTGTCTACTGGTTCATAGCAGTGTCTTCCGAAAGTTAAATGGTTTCGGAAGAACTTGT
The DNA here is from genome assembly GCA_018326385.1 of Flaveria bidentis. NCBI lineage: Eukaryota > Viridiplantae > Streptophyta > Magnoliopsida > Asterales > Asteraceae > Flaveria > Flaveria bidentis. The sequence goes on from BJCM01268117.1 coordinate 4,704, forward strand.
TCTTCGGAAGCCACTTATACTTCGGAAGAGGCAACTTCTTCTTCCGTGGCATAAGGACTTCTGCTTTTCTTCATACTTCGGAAGTAGTCTTCTGATCTTTACTTCTTAGACTTGATCTTAGGAAGTGAATACTTTTGTCTTCGGAAGTAGAGTTTGCCTTCGGAAGTTGATCTTTTACATAAACTTCGGAAGAACTCTATTTCCTTCGGAAGTCCATATTTAGCTTCGGAAGTCTTTTGTTAACTTCACCAAAATAAACTAAGTCAAATGGTTTTGGTTGCACCAATCTTCTACTTGATCCAATAGTAGCAAAAGATAGACAGAATTCGTACGCCAACAAGAGACGTAGACCGATTGAATTCAAGGTGGGTGATAGAGTTATGTTGAAGGTCTCGCCTTGGAAAGGGATCATACATTTTCAAAAGCGAGGGAAGTTGACCCGAGGTATGTTGGGCCATTTAAAATTGTTGTAAGGGTAAGGGAGGTGGCGTAAAAGTTAGAACTGCCCGATGAGTTAAGTGGGATTCGTCTAACGTTCCATATATCTCATTTGAGAAAGTGCTTGGCCGATGAGGATATGGTGGTGCGACTCGAGGATATCGAGGTGGATGCATGGTTGAATTATGTGGAACAACCAGTGGCCATCATCGATAGGAAACAGAAGAGGCTAAGGAATAAAGTGGTTCCACTTGTATGAGTGCACTAGAAGCACGGGAAGGGGTTGGAGTCCACCTGGGAAACCAAAGAAGGGGATGGACCCTAGTCTATTATCCTCAATTATTTAGTGACTGACAGGTTTTAAGGACGAAACCTAAATAAGGGGATGGACTTGTACCACCCGAAAATTTAAGGAAATAAGACAGAAAGAAGTTCTCGCACGAAGAACCCTAGTCGTAAAGTCTAAGCTGGGTATAAAAGTTGAAGAACACCTATGCCTGACTCATAACTCACGCATAAAATACTGCTACTAGAGAGAGAAAATGGTTGTTTAGAGAGAGAAAGTGAAGAATTGAAGTGTTGAGTTACGTGACTCTTGTAGTAACCCATGTTATGTACTAAGAACAGATTATTGATGGATTTAACATGTGGCTGTGTATTTTTGCACTGCGAAGGCTTCGGGAAGGTTGTCTTTGGGCTAGAACATCAAGAAGTGAGTTTCTAGTCCCCTTTTTAGGCATGTTTTACGTTTTTGGGGCTATTATGCATACCAACCTTCACATGTATCTGCATGATCAAGTTGTTTATGGGCTTTAGGCGTGATAGGTCACTTTTGTGCATGAGGCCCGTAGTTTTCATGTGAGGAATATAGTGTACAGTTTGAAATTTGAATCTGGAGGATTCTCGCGTGATAAGTAGTTCTCGTGCGATAGGAATATTTTCGCGTGAATGTATTAAGTAGTATGATTTTGTATGAATGTGTAGTTCTCGCGCGATAAATAGTTTTCGCACGAGATGTCTATGTATGTGGTTATGTACTCACATGATTTGATGTTTTATGTATTTGTTATCTTATGTTGTAACCATTTTTCAAATGATTACAAATTATATTATGAATTTATTTGGAATGATATGTATGATTATAAGTAAAGTATTATGTAATGAAAGAGGAAGATAATGTTAACGAAAAGTGGAATATAATTAAAGAACGGAAGTCTTGCAAGCAAATGAAAAGAGGTTCACAACTTATTCAGGGGTTTTTAGCTCAATTGTGTGCGGTTTAGCTAACTCTTAAGGATGCACACATGGGTCTAATCTATGTGATTGACTGAACGAAACAGGACCTTTATCGCATGCCCCGGTACTGGAGTCAACTTCGTGCATAATGGTAGGGGTCTATTTATAACTTCGGCCCAGTACCAACTTCATGCATAATGTTTTGGGTATTGCATATGACATTGGTCTAGATGAAAGTGAAAGATAAGTATGAAAGTACGAACGTGCAATATGTATGAAATGAACGATGATGAAAGATAATAAAAATTATTATCTACGTGTATATATGATGTATGATCACGTGCAAAAGTAAAGGAAATGTTTTAAATGAAAATAAAGTATTTTTATTAAAACTAGAACTCACTCAACATTGTTGACTTTTGTATCCATAATAGTTGGCATGTAACTGTTGATGTTGCGAAGGCGCGGGCATGGATGCATAAGCTACCGGGAATGTTTTGAGCATGACATCTACATTTTTGAATGATATTGTATTAATACCATCCTCGGAATGTAAACAACAATATGTTGCTTTGGCATAATTTTTGTTATTAATTAAAATATATCTATTTTCCATTACAAAAATGTTTAAATTTCAATTGTTTATGCTTTGAATGTTCAAGTGGTAAGCGTCCTGGGAACGGGGTCATACACAACATGTCTTTTAGAGTTTTAGTCGTACGCACACTCTAACTATCAATTTGTAGATAATAGGTTATGTGCCTATCTTAAAACGTTCCAAATGAACTTTGCCATGACCTTTATAAATAGGAAATGAATCGAGTATCATCGTCAGTAATGATGGAAAACTCACACCTTGTGCTGAGAGACTTTTTCTTTTAGATAGGTGTGAGTTAACTTCTCAATTCAATCAGACTTACTAATATCCAGGAAGTGTGCAGGTTTCCCAAGTGATCTCAAATGGTATTGCATCCGGTGAGAGTTTAAGGTAAATTCATAATGAAATCCATTCAGATCTATTCCCACTTTCATTATAGAATTTGTGGTTGTTGGAGTAAACCAGATAGTCCTTGATATTCCACCTTATATTTAGAACAAGTTAAACATTGCTTACATGCATAGCAATATCACCTTTCACATTCTACAACTGGTAAAGAACTTTCAAAGCATGGTACATCTTACTTGAACCTCGATGAATCGGATATCAAGTCGTATGAGTTTCATCCATTACCAGCTCTAGTAAATTCACATACAGAAATATCCATATTCATTCCATGAAATAATGAATTCCTTCAGATCTTGTCACTAACTGATTTTCCATTTCTTGTATGGACTTTGCCTGTAGTTTCTTATCCTTAAAATCCTTAATTTGAACAAAACGGATTTGGTCACGTACTCTGGTATGAATGCTAAGCTTTATTGTTAGAACACGCTTTGGTTTAGGTGTTTATTTTCGACTTAGGGCATCTGCTACCGCATTAATCTTACCTAGATGATACTTTATCACATTGTCATAGTTGTTTAACATGTCGACCCAATGACATTCTCTCATGTTCAACTCCTTCTGTATAAAGCTATACTAAAGGTTCTTGTGATCGGTGTAATGATGCATTTGGTACCGTACAAGTAATACCTCTATATATTATTTGGAAGTCAATGACTCTTAACTTTGAGTTATGTATCATGTAGTCCTTCTTATGAACTTTCAACTAACAGGAAGCACATTTGATAACCTTCTCATTGTGTCAATACACAACCAAGACCTTTGATACAAGCACTGCAATATACCAAAAAATCATATGTTTCCCTTTGCTTGGAATAGTATAAGTATTGTACATAGTTTTTGTTTTATAACCAACAATAAGGACTCTCGTTTGTCACCTTAATTGTATGTGATGCCATTTAGAGTTATTGTCATACAAAGTTGTGTGATCATTGAAAATCCTTTGGTGTCTCATCGGTAGTATCTATCCAATCCAAGAAACTATCGTACCCCAGTCAGAGTCTTATATGTAACTCAATTCTCATTGGCTTTTATTTTTGCTGAGTGAACAGACATTCCCTTCTCGTTGAACACATGACCCAAATTTTGAACTTCATCTAGAAGTGACATCTCAAAAACTTGCCATACAACTATCCTTGTTTTAGTAGTCTCAAAATCATGATCTAATGCTCCCCCTTGTTCATGGAATATATTAGAATGTCATCATTGAAAAATGATAAACTTGTTCGAATAAGGTTACACACTCAGCTCATCGGATCCATGAAAACCATTTATGAATTCATCAACCCAAATGGTATAACCTAAACTTGTAGTGACCGTACCAAGTTTTGAATGGTATCTTAGATATGTCCTCCTCTTTGACTATCAGTTGATGATATCCTGGACCTTAGGTTTGTCTTGGAATATAAACTCGATCCTTTAGGCTGGTGAAGCAATTTGTTGAACTATGGAAGAGAATAATGGTTCTTAATTTTCACTTTGATAAGCTCAAGGTAATCAATACCCATGCGGAAAGTTCTATCATTTTTCTTGAAAAACAGGAGTGGATCTCCTTATGGTGATAACCTCGTTCAGATGAATCTTTTATCTAGCAGCTCTTGAAGTTATGTAGATAGTTCTAGTAGTTCTTTCGAAACAAATCCGTAAGGTTCTCTATCAATAAAAGAGACTTCATGTGTCAAATTGATCTGAAACCCGATCTGTCTATGTAAGGAAAACTAGGTAAATATTATATGAAAACTTTATGAAGGTAAAAAACAATAGGGATCTCTTCAGTCTTCTGTTCCTCAGTTGTTTTCTTGGTGATCCGTAGCTAAAATGACAATATGAACCTGGCGCAACTACTTCAGGCCTTCATACAAGATATGGTGTTTGAGACTACAACACTCTTCTCACCTTGAATAGATAAGACTTCACCACTATAAAGTGGTATGCGAAAGACCTTTTGCGACATATAAATTCAGCTTGGTTCTTGGACAACCAATCCATGCTGACAACCACATTGAACTATTAAGCATACTAGGCATAAGATCTATATCTATCTTTTGTATAGAAAATCCTAATGTACACCCCTTTAGAATATGAGTTGCTTTAATAAGTTTACCATCAACTAATTGTATGGTGTAACCAGGTTCAATTACAGTTGAAGCTACATCAAAAAGTTTGCTAGACAGTAACCAAATTTTGGTTATTTCTTGCGTTACAAGACCTTCACGAAGGCTCAACACTTGGCACTCTATCCAACGTTCTTTTCCATTATTACTGTCCTTATTTCCAATTTTCAATTTAGGGTAATCATTCTTGATTTGCCTATATTTTTTCTATTCAAGGCAACCTTATGATGTTTCTGCTTGTTGTTGCTACTAGGGTTTGTTACTGCTTGATTGTTGACTCTCCCTTAAAGTCTTTAGCTACATGGTCCATCGTGCCCCATCTTTGGCAACAATAATGATAACACTAGCCATGATGGTGAATGACTTACTCCATGTGCCATCCTATTCTTGTTTGTTATCAAATAAACCATCAACAATGTCATGCTTAGTTAGAGTGTTATGTAACACTACCAAGTTAGTGAGCTTATGAGATAACCTTATAGCATTTTGAATGGTTATAGGATCAATGGTGATGACCCTTTCTTAAATCTGAGGTGCTATCTCGTCGATTGACTTCTATGTACGCTTGTAGGTTGGATTTACCATTACATAAAACAACCAACTCATGGATATGGATCGTAATTTTACTCAATATTTCTCCCTATTATCTTAATGTTCTAGAATTCTTTTCTAGCTTCTAGTCTTCATTTCAAGTGCAATACTCCTCCTCCAGATCTTCCTCAGATGCAGTAGCAACAAAAACTTAGCCTTCTAGCCCAGCCACTCTTAGTTCTAATAATACTAGTCTCTGTTGCATATCCTACAATGTAGCGTTGAGGGTTTTTTATCTTATTCGGTGCTCTCTCGACTATGCCATCTAGTAAATTGTGCTTGTTCGTGTTTTTCTCGAATACATCAACAAACGTATTGTATTTCTAGCCAGTCTCCACCATGCCTTCCTTGAGTGTTTCCACATATTCATTAAAGATGTTCAAATACTAGAATCAAATTATACCACGCTTGTGGAAAGGTTATACCGCAAGGCATGTGACGAAACAAGATCTCAGACATAGTCATATTAAATGAAACTATATGCTTTGTAAAATAAGTGTTTGACCTTAAATTAGAGTATACCAAAGTTTTTGATGTAATCAATGTGGAAGCATAATGTTTGTAAATCCATAAGTAAGGGGAAGGGGTACATGAAGATCTAGTACAGGTTGGACTCACCATAGGTTAGATTTTGATTGTGTTTGATTGTAATAGTATTAATGTTAGTTTACATTTGTAAGTATGTTAGTTAGTTTGAGTTTTGCTACCCAACAAAACTATAGTTTCGCTCATAGTAAGCTGCTAGTTTCACCCGGTGAAACTATTTGTCTCAGCTGGGCGAAATTGTGAACTGGCAAGATAGTTTCGTTGACAGCAAAACTATCCTTACTATATATAGTTTTGATTGTTTCAATTGTTGGGTATCCTTGAAAAACCCTAATCCGTTTATCTTTGTTGCAAGTGCCTATTGTAAGCTTGTTCTTCATAGAAATATATTAAGCTTTATAATATTGTTAGTATTGGATCATGATTGTTATACTTTGAATACTTTTTGGGTTCTTCTTGATCATCATATTGTTTGTTGTTTGTTCATATTGTTGATATTGAACAATTCAACCTCTCAAGTGTACTATAATTCGATCATTTGGACCAACAAAATGGTACTAGAGCCTTTGTTCTCTTGATTGTTTGGGTTTGTTTTGGTTGTTTGAGTTCAATGTCAGTATTTCATCAAGTGTTTTGCACTTTTTGGTTGTTTTGAGAATCTCTGCGAAAGTATACTCTTTGAACGAAAGTTCAACGATGCTTGTGTTCTACTTTCATGCGAAATTGTTGTCGAAATTAAATCTGAACAAAAGTTCAAGCTTGTTTCGTGCGAGAGTGTCGGCGAAACTAAGAATATTCAAGCTTTCAGCTAGCAAAATTGCTGCCAAAATTAGTAGCGAAACTAGTGTTCACTCTGTGAAACTAGCTTATTCTAGTGAAACTGCTTTTTCTTTTGCAAAACTACCATCTCAAAGATGACTACTCTCACTCTTGCCGATCTATAAAGTGTGGCACCCAATAGACCCTTGAGACTCATCAACGAAGACAATTTTGAAGATTGGAATAGATGTCTTAAGGCATTCTTTTTCTACACTGATCATAAACAATAGGAATCAATCATCTCTAGTCCCCACATACCAATTGTTACTGTTGGTGATGTAGTTTCTCGAAACAAGGACCCAATTACGTTCAATGAAAAAGATATAAAGTTGACTGACAGAGATCAGAAAGCTTTTGGAGCTTTAACTCTATGCCTGGCTCTAGACATCTAAAACCGTTTTGCCAAACACAAAAATGCTAAGTCTCTCTATAATGCTCTCTGTGAGTTTTATGATGGAAATGATGAGTTGGTAAAAGACAAGGTATTAAAGCTGAAAAGGAGTTTAACTTATTCGTGGGATACATGAATAAGAGTTTCACTGATCTTACAAACTATTTTTTAATAGTCTCTAGCACATTGAAGACATATTATGAGAAAGTATCCAATAGTGAGCAAGTAAACAGGTTGTTGGACTCACTCCCACTATAGTGGAGTTGGTAAGTGAGGATGTTGAAGCAAGAAAGAGGTTTCACTGACTACAAGCTTATGGATATCATCAATAAGCCTAAGTCTTTTAAGTTAGACATGAAGAGAAGGGAGTTTAATTAGACCATGATGCCATCATCTGGCTTTACTCAGAATGTTGCATTGCTTACTTCCACTGCAAGCTCTCCAATGCAAGCATCAAGACAAGGTGGAGCGAATATAGGTGATCATTCTGGTGATGGTGTTAATTCTGGTAGATATCAAACTAACTCAAAAGCAAGTTCTGGAACGTCAATTTCGTCTAAAACGATGGCACTCTTTGGCATGTTCGTGCAGAGTTATGAGCCTTTAGTGGCAAGAGAAATGAAAGGGAATGGAATGACCATGGAGGATATGTATCAGGTGGATCCAAATGATCTGGAAGAGACTAATATTCAATGGCTCAGAGCTCGAAGGTTTATGGAAGGAAGAATTTTGGAGGTCAAAGCTTTAACTCCAAATTAGGGTTTGATAAATCCAAACTGAGGAGCTTTAATTGCAAGCAGTTAGGGTACTTAGAACGAGAATGTCCATTGCCGATTGTCAATGATCCAAATAGTTAAGGAGTCGCGAGATTAGCTTTAGGCGGAGATAAGGAAGAAATGAAACAAAAGAAAGAGACAGTCTTAGTTTCCAACATTGACTAGAGTGCAGAAGTAGAAGAGACAAAAGAAGAAATCAATCAAGTGTTGGTTGTTGAGATTGATGAAGAGAAGGAGAAGGTGGACTGTGAGGAAGAATTTGATCCGTTTAAAGAGTTTAGAGGTGAAGCTGAAGTAGCTGAGGATGGTGAGAAGTGTGTAAAGAAGGTTAAAGATGACGATTTGAAGGCTGAGGTTGTGATAGAGGGTGAAGATAAGATGGTGTTGAGAGTTGGAAGCCAGACTATAGAGCAAAGCAAATAGAAAGATGATGTTGCAACTACTGTCGAGGAAAACAAGCTCAGTACTCTAGTTTGTCAATGTGAGAAAGCTTTGGCAGTAGAAAAGGTGGTGATGGGATTTCCATATGAGATAATTCAAGATATATCGTCTGCTACTCGATAATGAGAAGGATTTAAAATGAATTAATGAAGAGCTTAAAATAAATGAGTCAAAATATTTTGATAAATTAAATGAAGCTTTAAAAGAAATGAACATTTAAAAGATTTTTCTTGGAAAGAAATGTTTAAATTAATACTTTGACTGAAAGGGTTGCACTTACTATATTTGAAACAAGTAAACTTCTGTCAAAGCTTGATAAATAGACAATATTTGGGATGAAACATGACGATTTGTGCAAATCCCAGAGGGGAGCTAGGGTTAAAATGGGTTTGGGTTATGAAAGAGTTGCAGTTTATCCTCCTCCTAGTACCTTTTGTTATTCACCAATGTTTGTTCCACACCCTTCTAATGATTTGTTCTAGTGATGTTTATATCTCTTCTTTAACTGATTTGAGTTGTAATGATGATGTTCTTCTGATTGTGTTAATTTTGATGTGAATGATTCTGTTGTCGAGCGTAAAGAGAAAACTAAAAGCAATTGTTTTGAGAAATTCTTTTCTCACCCCATCCCATCTTTTACTCCAACAAATATTTCACCATCAAGTGAAAGGGTATCATCATCATATTGTGCAAGTACAAGTGATACAAGTACTACATGTACTTCAAATGAAAATTCATCTACATCTATATATAATTATTCTTTTTTAAACAAAAATAGACCCAGAGACATGTATGAGACTTATAGTGATGTTGATTCTAGATTGTCTAAATGCGATGAGGAACTATACATTGATGAAATTCATGCCTTGTTGTATAATAGACCTAGATTAAAATCATATTGTTTTAGGTGTGGTAAAGATGATCATGTAGTTAAAAATTGTCCCGAGCTTCATCATAAACATGTCCATAGGAATTCTTTCGAAGATTGATATTCCAGAGGAGATGGTGCTTATGTGGGCTCCGATAAATAACGAGACATATCTTCTCGACATGGGGTCTAAAGAATTAACATCCACTGTCACTTGTCTTCTGTCAAAATCTTCCACATCTGAGTCTTTCTTATGGCATCGAAGATTGGGCCACGTTAATTTCAAAAATATAAACAAATTAATTATAAAAAATCTTGTTAGTGGATTACCTTTACAAGACTTTTCAGTTGCTAAGAAATGCGTGGCATATGCCAAAGGAAAACAACATATGAAACCACATAAACCAAAACTTGAGAATAGCATTTCTAATCCCCTTAAGTTGTCACATACTGATTTGTTTCGCCCAATCAACGTTAAATCCGTTGCTAAGAAATCTTTTTTTCTTGTCGCTACAGATGATTTTTCCAGGTATTCCTGGGTGAGATTTCTAGCCCATAAAGGAGAAGTTGTTGAAGAGCTGCAAAAGCTGATTCTTTCTATTGAAGTGATAAGCAAGAGGAAGGTTATGGCTATTCAAAGTGACAATGATTCTGAATTTTGAAATCAAATCTTTTATTCCTTCTGTGCTGGTAAGGGTATTCTAAGACAATTTAGTGCTGCGAAAACACCTCAGCACAATGGTGTTACTGAAAGAAAGAATTGGACATTTATTAAAGCCGCTCATACTATGCTGATTGAGTCCTCTTTACTCATTATCTTTTGGGCTAAGGCGGTGAACTGTGCTTCCTATGTTCTTAATAGGGTGTTGATAGTCAAAGACAAAATGAAAACTTCATATGAACTATTTCATAAGAGGAAGCCTTTGATTGATTTCTTTCAGCCTTTTGGATGCTCATGCACTTTACTAAATACCCAGGCACAAAAGAAGAAATTCAATGTTGTGTCTGACGAGTGTTACTTTGTTGGCTACTCCTCCTCTCAGAAAGCTTATCGGGTGTATAACAATAGAAACTATATTGTACAAGAGTCTTTCTATGTTGATTGGCAGGAATCTAATTCTTTGGATGTCCGATTAGATGCTTCATGGTTCTTTGATTCCAATACAATTTTCAAATCATTTAATCTTCGAGTTTTTTATGATGACACGTCCACTTCTAATGTTCAAACAAACATCATTCCTCCAAATCCACTACCTGTCGTTCCTCGTATTCATCAAGCTACTCCTTCATCACCTAACAATGTTACATCTGTTGACATTGCATCTTCCTCATCATCCTTTGAAATTCCAAACCCATGTGTTTATGTATCTCTTCCCTCGTCACCTACCTCTACCTCATCTCAACCTGTCCCATCCATATCACAAATTGAGTCTTCCTAGCCATCTTCTTCTCCATTATTTACCCATCTAGAACCCATTAGCCCACCTTCTTCAAAAACCCTACCTTAACCACTGATTTCAAAACCCTAAAAGACCACCCCTATGATAAGATTATAGGATCCATCACCGATGGAGGTCGGACGTGAAGTCAATCGGGCTTGACTAATGTATGCATATTCTCTTGTTTTATATCCCAAATCATTACAAAGAATGTACATGCAGCTCATCAAGATCCTTGTTGGGTTGAATCGATGCAATTGGAGTTGCAATAATTTAGGAAGCTAAAGGTATGGACCCTGGTTTATCTTCAACCAAACAAATGCCCAATAGGAATGAAATGTGTTCTAGAATAAAACTAATGATCGTGGTATTATGGTAAGGAACAAGTCTATATTGGTGGTTCAGGCCTTTGCTCAAGAAGAAGGGATTTACTACATGGAAGTCTTTGCTCCCGTAGCCTATCTTGAAGCTATTCAAATTTTTCTGGCTCATGCCGCCAATATGCAGTTCAAAGACTATCAAATGGATGTCAAATGTCCATTTCTCTATGGAGACATTGATGAAGAGATATATATGTGTCAACCACCTGGGTTTGAGGATCCTGACTTTCCTGACAAGGTCTACAAGCTTGATAAGTCTCTCTATGGTCTTCATCAAGCTCCTCACATCTGGTACGAGACTCTAACACAGTATCTTCTAAGAAATGGTTTTTTCTCGTGGCACCATTGATATGACGTTATTCAAGAAGGAAGTGGATGGTTAGATGCTATATGTGCAAGTCTACGTGGATGACATTATTTTTGGCTCCACCAATCTAAAGCTGTGTAGGGAGTTTGAGGAGGTTATGCGTAGTCATTTTGATATTAGCATGATGGAGGAGATGTTCTTTTTCCTTGGGTTGCAGGTTGAACAAAAACCAGAGGGAATTCTCATTCATCTAGAGAAGTATATCAAAGAAATTCTGAAGAAATTCAAGATGGATGATGCTTCTCTTGAGCTTACTCCATTCACTGCTCAAACTTGCCTCACTCCAAATGAAAATAGGAAACTAGTTGAACTTCATCTATATAGATCTATAATCAGTTCCCTTATGTATCTTACAGCAAGTAATCCTAACATCACCTTTGTTGTACGATACATTGTAACAGATAACTAGTCCATTAACAATAAATATTAACTCATAGTGATTTTACAATTGAAGCTGATTGTGTTACGTTGTTGCCTCCTCTCATGACTTAACAGGTCGTGACAATGTTCAATAGGACAAATTGCACCCGGTTGATCTCGAGTCACACAGGTGGGGCTCGTCAGACCTAGTAGTACTACCCATGTTTCCCCGCTATTCAATATTAACAATTCGAAAGTGTGAGGGCTTTTCCAAAGTAAACAGCACTATATTAATATTATACACAAGTTAAATACATATAAAGTGTTTGTAAATTACCAGTATGCTATCTCCCCCAAAAGAAGTTAAGTAAAGAGTGGGGCATTAACTCACCTAATATGTGTAATCGATACTTAGGGTTTACTTGAAAGAAAGAGTGGATAGACAACCTTCAGAGGTTACCTAGATCATATAAGTACATGAGTACGTGTAAACAGAGAACATGTGAAACCCTAAGTACACTACAACCAAGGACTTAAGGCTTTAGAAAACAGACACGTTTGACTCAGTTGACCCGTTTGACCCGTTAGTGACATTATGTGTTGTAAACCATTCAAGTAATCATACACATATATCATACATGGTTAACACTAAAATGGATCATATGTATGCTACATTATCCAGGTGTATTACTTAGATCATCATACTACCAAGTATCAGACAAGTCATGCGAGTCTAAACATTAACTAGCCAACTAGTTATAACTTAACTAACATGCCACACAAAGATCAAATCACGCATCACATGCCATGTGAAGCCACTCACGACTTCACATCTTAAATCCTGCCAATCCTACTAAGTAGGGGCCTCAGATTCGCACACGTGTATGATGATCACAATCATATTCATTAACCATGTTCATTGCATTCAACATACACCACAATAATCAATTTCCAGTCCCAAACATGATGTGTTAACTACTAACCAACATCAACATCATACATGATCATCAAAGTCCATACATCACCCACGATTACCCAAGCATCCTATACAACTAAATTAACATGTTCTACCATTTTAGAATTCATCCATGAACATACTAACATGCTCCTAATATCCCAAACATGTTCAAACTATCATCTTTCAAACTTTGTACAATTAAAGTTTCCCTTTTGGGAAAGTACATTCCAAAATCTATCAAACACTCAATGTATTCATGAATTCACCACAATTATACCATTTCAAGTTCATAACAACATCTAGACATGATCAACAATGCCTAATCATCATAATCCACCAATCATCATGAACAAAAGTTTCCACTTTTGGCAAGATATGAACAACAACATTCATTCTAAGATTTCTAGCATTCATATCAACAATGTAGCATCTAATCATTATCATGAACACATCAAAAACATCAATCCATCACTAGATCATCATGTCATGAAAATCAAGTTACTATTATTAGTAACCTATGAACACCAACTTCAATTCCTCAATTTCTTTCAAAATCAATGTATCCTAACATTCATACAACCTACTAATCATCATACATTCATCAAACAATCATCAATCATACATCATCTCATCAATTTCGAATTAGGGTTTGCCTAGAATCAAAGTTCATTATCAATCTATTAAAAACGTATCATCCATGCATAATCGACGTTAAACAACATGTATACTATCTAACTAACATACTAACATCATCAAACAACATCAAATTCGACCACATGAAGATCCATAAACGAATTAGAGTTCGGCCCTAACAAGAAATCCATAAAAACATGTAAAATCTAACCTCTAAATGTGTAGTTGCTTGCAATTGATGATTCCAACGTGTTGTATGCCTTGAAATCAATTCAATTTCGAGTTCTTTTGCTTGTTCTAGGCTGATTTCGCAAAGGGAGGGGTGTGTGTGGGTGTTTTGCGGCCGAACGGGGGGTGGGAATTAGGGTTTGGGGTGTTTTGTTTAATTTTAATTTCCATATTTACCTTTTAAGCCCTTGTAATTTGTATTTTATCAAAACTAGACTTTAAACTCTTTGTACAGTGTTTTTAATTTAATAATATAAAGATATAAACTAATGATAATCATTATATATTTTATCTTTATAAAAACACAAGACATACGAATAAATATGCACGTTTCCACGTTACGGCGATAAAATTCACTGTTAACATTTAAATTGTGTAAACACATAAGCATAACACAATAATCATCTAATCAATTAGATTATCAATAATGTAACATTATTAATTATTATTAGGTCACCAATGTTAAACGACAACTAGTGTGTGCTTACGACATGTGTATGCAAGACTTAACAGAACTAACGGAGTTTGATAACGGAAATTTACTAGATGTCACATTATCCCCATGTTGAAAGAATTTTCATCCCGAAAATTGTATTACATGGTGAGAGTGTTCAATCACTGGTCTACTGCATTGGCACACAGAAATCAAAATTGAGTGAGTTTTGGATGAGTTGTCACATCATCCCCATGTTGAAAGAAATTTCGTCCCGAAATTTAAATCAATACCTTCGTCTGCTAGCATCATCTTTTCGAATAGTTGAGGGTACTTAAGCTTCATTTGATCTTCTCATTCCCATGTGAATTCCGGTCCACGTCCCGAATTCCAACGGATTTTGACAATAGGTATCTTGCTTTGCTTAAGTGTTTTCACCTCACGGTCCATCACCTCGACTGGTTCTTCGATAAAATGCAATTGTTCATCCACTTGAATTTCTTCTTGTGGTACGACCATTGTTTCATCAGTTATGCACTTCTTTAGGTTTGACACGAAATAAGTCATGGATTCCACTTAGCGAATCAGGTAGGGCTAGACGATAGGCCACTGGACCTATTCTTTCCACTATTTCAAATGGTCCAACGTACCTCGGATTTAGCTTCCCTTGCTTACCAAACTGAACTACGCCTTTACATGGTGAGACTTTCAACAAAACCTTGTCACCAACCTGAAACTCTAAAGGTTTCCGTCTCTTAT
>BJCM01268119.1:0-32814 GCA_018326385.1 Flaveria bidentis
AAACTATGGAAATCTCACCAACATTATTGTTGACCTTTTATTTTTAACATGTTTCAGGAAATACTCAAGCTTGATTTCTACTCTTTGAAGCTTACACGTCCCAGGAATGAACCTAGATAAATAAATAAAATAAAATGACTTGTTATGTTTATTTTAATTTCTTTGAGACTTATGATTGTAATGATACAATTGGAATTTATGATTAATATATATATTTGGGATTATTAATAGCGTTATGTGGCTGTGAACGATCTTAACTCTCACTCCTCGACGTTTCCGCCGCCAAGGTTGGGGTGTGACAGCAGACCCTAAGATTAGCTTCATAGTGGAAACCTTGATTGAAGGCCCAATGACAGAACCTGAGAGCCCTGTCTTATCACCAATAACTACTGCAAAGATCATTGCCCTTTTTGAGACACCTGCCGGTGAAGGTGCTTCTCAACCTCTCTCTAGCTAGAGCTTGGAAGCCACACCAAGCAATGAATGCCAAAGCTCTCTCCACCCTGAGTCACAAAGGTCTGTGAGTGACAAAGGAAAAAGAAAAATGACTTCTGAGGAGAAGAGAGAGAGGAAAAGGAAGCTAAGGAGAGAAAGTTCCTATGCTGAGTCTTCAAGACTCATGGAGTCTGCTATCAGGGTTGCCCCCAGACTAGATACTCAGAATGATGAGTTAAGGACAGTCAGGATAAACTATCTGCAGACAAGAAACAATGACATAGACAAAGTCATCTCTCTCCCCTTGGAGGAGTTAAATGAACTGGTTGACCTGGAATGGTCAAGGGAGAAGAAGGAGGCAGAAGATGCAGAGCTTCTAGTATAAATTAAAGAAGACAACAGAAAGAAAAGATTGTACAAGCATGTGCCTACCCTCTCCCCAGTTCAAGAAAGTCTTGCACAAGAGGATGTGGTTCAACAAGAACCTCATGTAGAAAAAGAAGAAGATAGGATCAAAATGATCAACTACCTGAGTGCCA
This sequence comes from Flaveria bidentis, assembly GCA_018326385.1. Classification (NCBI taxonomy): domain Eukaryota; kingdom Viridiplantae; phylum Streptophyta; class Magnoliopsida; order Asterales; family Asteraceae; genus Flaveria; species Flaveria bidentis. The sequence continues at coordinate 975 of BJCM01268119.1, forward strand.
CATGCCTCTATCAGGCAGAAGAACTTCTTCCCTTGTCTTTTGACTATGTTTAGTTTGAGTATCTCAAACAACTTGAACTTGAGATAGTCAAGGAAAGAAAGACAACCAAACGAAAGCTAAGGGAAGAAGTTGCTAAGTCAAGAGCCATCATCCAAAAGAATATGAAGAAGTTTGCTGACAGGCAAAGGATGATGAGCTTCTTGAAGCTGTATGGATTCTCCAGAAGGAGACTTGGCCCCATGTCTCTATCCACTATGGATGATCATATCAGGGTGATCAAGCAAAAGATAAAGAGGGGAGAGCTTATTGACTTACACTCCCCTCCAAGTCAAGCTCCACCTGAAGTGGAGGTTAAGGTTGAACAACCTGAGGTAACATAACCTGGACCTCCTGCTGAATCTCAGCAAGCTTCATCTTCTGATCCACAGGCCAGACTTCTTAGTTAAAAGTTATAAAGAGAAAGAAAAGGATGGCTTCTAAGCCAAAGCCAAAGAAAAAGAAGACTGCATCCTTTTCTGAACCTCAGGATGAGTCAAAACATCCCAAGAATGTGCAGCCAGAGGATGCTACTTCAACTCCTATTCAAACAGCTCCTCTAGCATTAGGAAGACCCATCATGTCCTGGACATACACCACAAATCCGGAAAGATGACATGTCATTAGAGATCAAGGCACTGAAGACATTTACACTTGGCAAGACATGTTTCAGTTTCCTCTGCATGATCTCTTTGATATGAGAAGACATTTTCACAGTCTGAAGGATCCTGATCACCTCATGAAGAAAGGAATGGTGATCATCCTAATGAGGACTGTTGATATCTGAAGTCTACTAAGTGTTTTGGTAGCATCAGCCTAGGGGGAGCTTGTAGAGAATATATGAAGAGGATGATGCAACCCAAACATCCAAAGTCTATCCTGCAAGCTGCACAAGTGCATTGAAGAAGAATCCTTAGGAAGTTTTACACTACAACAAAAAATACTGTAAGTGTAAAATCTTCTGAAGCCAAGACCAATATCTTTCGAAGCCAAAGATGAATATAAGTATCTCATGTTCTTGTATCTTTCTTTTATTCTTTGTAACACTTGTAATAGAACATTGAGAAAGAAATGTACTACAATCTTGAAAACCATACTCTTGGGTAGTTTGCTTTTGTGTTCTGTCTCTTAATTACTTGTGTTCTTAGTGTCTTTACTTGTGGTTAATCTAGTTTACTATTTGATAAAGTTTAGTTATTCTTCTCTTTGTGTTGTTCTGTTGTAATTTACCCCCTTCACCGGTCCTGCAAGAATATTTGTTTACTTCTTTGATCTCTTATGACATATCATCTGTCTAATTTGTACAGAAAGCATAGGATGGAATGGTCTCTCGGTAGCAAGAGGTTCTACTTAAACCATATGCTTATGCCTTATTTATGTGAGTGTATGTGTGTTTGGGTGTGCTTTGGTTAAGTTTCATGTTTATATGTCTATATTAGGTGTTTAGAATGTTAGAAACGAGTAAGAGCATGTTAAAATGATGATTTGGGTCTGAAAATAGTGTAGGTCGAACAAAACATGTGCCTATGCGCCCAACATAGTGTTCATGTGCTAAGAATTTTGCCTATGCACCTAGTTTCCCCATGCGCCTAGAATTTTGCCCATGCACCTAAGTTTCTCCATAAGCCCAACTGCCAAGGCAACTAAGTTTCCTCACACGACTTGAATTTTTCCCATGCTCCTACTTTCCCCATGCGCCTAGAATTTTGCCCATGCGCCCAAGTTTCCCTATACGCCTAACTGCCCATGAACGTAAGTAAAATTCATGCGCCCGCATAGTGCCCATGCGACCAAATAATACCTATGCGCCTAATGCCTTAGAAAAGTTTTTGAAATTTTGAGACTAAGACTTGGAATATTTTGGTGGTGATGATCTGTTGGTATTATGAATGTTGTGGCCTGTTTTATTTATGTTCCTTATTACGTATTATTACGTGGCCTTACATGGTGTGTCTATGGTCTTCTACGTAAAGTATTATTAGATTAAAGATAATGCAAAGTGGAACTAAATGAATGAATTAATGAAAGTCTTGCAAACGGAATGTAAGGAGGTTCACAACTCATTGAGGGTTATCAGCTCAAATATGTGTTATATAGCATGTGATCTTGACTAACCTTTGAGGGTTCACACATAGGGGGAGCCAGTCTTTGTGACTACTCCATACATATGAAACAGGATCCTTGTCGTTTAACCCCAAGGCAGAGGTGGCTTTGTGCCCAACGATGGGGTATGGCTTACGATAGGATCTGAATATAAGTGAAAGATAATGAAAAACTACGAAATGAACAAATACATGCGATTATAAAAGATAATAATGATATTATCTTTTTTTATTGTACGATGGATGATCATGTATGAAAGTAAAGAAAAGGTTTTAAACGAAAGGAAAAGTATTTTATTTATAAAAAACTAGAACTCACTAAGTAACGCTGACTTTTATTCATTTTCAATTGGAATGTAACTTGTTGTTGAGGGAGGCACGAGGGTGAAACTACTTGAAAAACAAAGACTGGCATCCATTTTATGCAGAAATGATATTTTTGTTTTGTAATGCAACTAAGATCCTTTTGTAACTTCAACAATGATGTATTATTTGGCAAAATAATTATTAATGCATGAAGTGGTTTTTGTTAAATTATTCCGCTACAATGTTTTTATTATTCCAATGAATCCTAATGTGTTTTAAATATTATGCGCAATGAATGTCCAACTGTAAGCATCCCGGGAACGGGATCTTACATTAATTTATTGTCATTATGCATATTTTTTGCTTTCAATCTCTAGTTTATTCAATAGCTTTTAACAACTATTTTTCTCAACAAAATTATCAAACTTTTTATTGAAATTTAGTGATTAGTTACAATTCAATTCACTTGTAACACATTTCTTATTTTTTTCTAAATCTAGTTTATGATAACTCTCCCAGTCTTTCACTATCCCATCTATCTTCAAATTTTCTTCATAAACATTAGAATCATTTAATTCAGTTTTTGTTTTTTGTCAAGGGATAAATAGTTAAAGGAATGTCGACTGTAAATTTTAAATCACTTTGAGGTTGAAATCCTAGACCGTAACTCATATCCTCATCTGATATGATATTTGATGAAGGCAAGCATGAGTAATTAAAACTAATGGGATAAGCAATTTACTATTAAGTTTGTTTATTTCCACAGCGAGCTCATCATTGCATTTTTATAAATCATTTTTAGCATATTCTTTATCATTGGATTAAGTTTTATTTAATAAATTATTTTACTAAGACTTTCTTATTTTTCCTTACATTCTTTTTGCAATAGACATATATTTATTTCTTGATATTAAAGCTTTCAATTTATAAAATTAATTTTTCATTATGAGATCGATATATGTGGACTTTCTCAACACAGCATAACAAAATTGATTGTATACCTTAGAGTTAGTAGCAGATGATTCAACAACATTTAAGACTTCTTTTACGATTAAAGCCTTTAACACATCCTTTTCTTTTAGCAATGCTTTCTCTTAAATTGTTGAAGTAATCTCAATAGCTTCTTTCGTTTAGTTTTGATAAAAAAAATTTGCTAGAGTAATTTCAATAGCACTTGGGACACTATCAGCTTGATCAATATAAGTAGGAGTAATCTCAACAACATTTTTAGTCAATTTATCTTTAATCTCATACTTTACCTTCACTTCTACAATAGTTCTCCAACTTCTCTTTCAATCTCTTAATATTCTTCCAAAAACATAAACTAATCAACTTCTCATTAATTTTCATTTTGTTTTTTTTTTAAATACTTCATCAAGCAAATCTTTAGAAACAGAATCAACAAATAAATTTTATGATTTTTCCACATCTTCTACTTTTTTTATAACTTCAGCAAGCAGGGCTATGGAAATTTTGTGATCTAAGATCTCCATTTGATTAGACCAATCATATCTAATATTTTCTTGGAAACTAAAGTTTTGTTATTACTGGAAGACTGTCCTTTGTCATTTTTAGCTTTAACCTCTATAGTCACCATCTTCTTGCCTCATTCAAATTAAGTTGATTTCAGTTCTATGCATTCCTTATAAAAGTTTCTGGGTTTGTCACAACTATAACATCTGAGTTTAGCTTAACCAAAACCAATTTTTTTTACCCCAAACAACTTTCTTCTTGTTTTACATGCAAAGTTTTTGGCTCTATACATGACCATAGCCATTTGATATGTGATATCATTCTCGTCAACATAATCGTGATTTATTTGTTGTAAATCATCAACTAGCATATTAGGAGCACTCAGTCTTCCGTCCAAGAAAACTTTACAGCTTGACATAAAAGTAGTAAACAAAGCTAAATGCTCTTCTACAATTTGAGCATTTTGTTTTGAAAGATTTGATATAGGAACATAAGCTTGTTAAACAGTTTGTTTAGGATGGGTTGATGAATAATATGATTGTGGGAGAAGAATATGAAACTGGATTTGAAACTTGAAACTAAGGTCTCATTTGGTTCACAGAATCTGAGGAACTAGAATTGAAATTAGAAAATTTTGCATCCAAAATCATGTTTGGTTGGTCAACGTATGGAATTCGAATTGGAAAATTTTTCTCATTCATTGGAATTCACATATCTTTCACATACCAATGGAATGTTCAACAATTTAATGAATGTATAACAATCCAATGGAATGCTTAACAATCCAATGGAATGTTCAAAATTAATATTCCAATTTCACTCAAAATTGATCAACCAAATACGTTATCAATTTTAACAAAATTCTAATTTCAATTCCAATTCCTTTATAAAGAGATTCTGCGAACCAAACGACCTCTAAATTTCTCATGACTGCCCCAAACATTCCTTAAAACCACCCTAAAATATTAGCTCCAAAAACCACCACAAAAGCTCCATTTTACTTTATACGATTTGGCTATATTAACGATTTACGAGATTGTGTTTGAAGGAGGTGGTTAGAGAGACCTTGGTTCAAATCCCACTCCAGTCATTATAGTGAACTTTTTTATTATTTTGAAGGAGTTTGTTTGCACTCATTTGGATGAGAGAACCAACTCAGGTGTTGTTTGTTTCTTGGTTAATATTGTTGGAAATTTATTGATAATATTAATATGATTATTAATATTTAACCAATAAATTAATGTCTTGAATGAAAATTAATGTTGTTAATGACATTAGGAATTAATAGTATGGGAAGTCGTCCCACATTGGAGTAGAGAAAGAATATAAAATAGTTTATATTTTATAACCTCTTGTTTATATTGTTTCCTAAGGTCTCACACTAAGTGGATTCGCGAATGGTTCAAAGCACCCTTAACTCGCACTCGCGCGCGTGGGCATGTGGGCGCAATGTGACCCTTTGATGGCGCACTTCTCACACTCGCATCACCGCGAGCCGCTTGAGAGCCGCCTTAGTGTTTTTGAAGTTTGGTTCGAGGGTCTGGTCAGGTGCAACTGACCTTGGTGCGAGGTCAAAGCTGTGACTCGTAACAGCTTCCGTTACACGTTGACTGAAACCGACGACTGTTAATAACGAATTAAATGAGCAGTTATGATTTCGGATTAATGACTGAGTAATGATTGGGTGGCTGTTATGATTCGAATTCCACTATAAATACTGAGTGTAGCTCAGTAGAAAGACACACCAACACAACTTGAAACCTGCAACAAAACAGATTCTCTGTCTCTCTGGATTCTCTTCTACAAACAAGTTCGGGTTCTAGATCAACCCCAGCAGTATAAACTGCTTCAGCTGTTGTAGCCTGGGAAACAAAAACGAGTTCTCCTAGGAGGCTCGAAATTTGTTTTAAAGGCCCCGTGTTGAACACGATCCTCATCTTTTACATTTCTGTTTCTTCTATTTCTGTAAATTGTTCATTATAATATAATTGATAATCGTTTATTTATGTTCTGTTGTATTGAGTATATTAATAAAATTGTTTGAATGTTTATTTAATATTTGATTCCTACAAATATCATATCAAGGCATTGCAAAAAAACCTCACAGCAACATAGGGGTTGTAATCCCGGTTATAATTATAAACCTTTATCTTATGACTTTTACTTTAATGTATTTTATATATGCAATTATAGCTTTGTCTTTTTCTAAGGGAATAATACTAAAATTTATTTAAAAGTGGTCGGTGTTATTATATTTAGCATACCATATCTATGTAAATGTGATATGATTACAACTTCCACGTGTTGCATATCATCTGCTTTTACAAATCTTGACCAACAAATTGTGTGTTTTGATAAAGATTTAATATTTTTTCTATTAGAAACACACTAAAAATGAAAGCATCATTAGTAGTAAGAGACAAAACTTTCTATAGTATTTATAATATGTTTGGTTCGAGTCCAAATCATGAAGTATAATGAAACTTTCTTACTAAAAATTTATTAATATAATTATTTATTTTAATTAGATTCTTACTCTTACATTTGTAATGGGAAAGGTCACGTATTAATAATTTTTCATTTAGTGTATTTCATTAAAGTCGTTTAGAATTCCTTTAATCCACTCAAAATTTCAATTACAATTTAATGATTTTTACTAAGTTGAAATCAGTGAAAAAAGATCATTAAAAATTTATCAACTCTCATAATTGTTCTATTTAAGTATAATTAGAACAAAATCAATTAGTAAATCATTACCAATATTCATATGTATTTAATTTATGACGCTTAATTTACAAAATTTAACATTTATAAACAAAAATTACAAGACTAAAACACGTAATAAAATTGAATGACTTTAGAGGAAAGACAACTTTGACTAATTTTAATAAAACATTTAAAAAACCTGATTAGTATATTGTAATGTTATATTTCAATACATATATTTATAGGTTCTTTATACGACTTTTACTTCTTTTTATTACGCTTCAGAACATTATCTCAAAAGTATGTTGTTTGGCTAACTCATATAATGAGTAGCAAATTTATTCTCATTTTCCAGTTTTTTATTGTATTGGAAATATTTTTTTTTCCTGGTAAAAGGCTTTGCCCGAAATTTTATAAATGGAATTACACCCATAGAAATTCCCCTGCACTGAAACAAAAGGAAAACATAACAGCATATATAAACCAAGAGAATTAGCCAAACCAATAAATATATCATGGTAAACAGTAACTAGTAAATATAACCGCGCGATGCAGCGGTGCTACACACGACGTGATAAATCATAGTTTACAATTGTCCCGACTTGTTTACAAACTAGGTTTATGTCGAAACTTAAAATTACTCGAATTATATCATTGAACGAAAACAAATTAAATTTACCTTACTTGATTTTAAATAAAATCTGTGTCGAACGTATTTCAACTAAAAACATACATAAAAATTAACACAAAGGCGTTTTACATGTGACCGAGCTTGTGTTCAAACAAAATTTACATCAATATGTAGATGAACTTGAATTTCCACTAACACATGCATGAATATAAGGATGTAAGAAATTAGTTCTTAGGTAAAAATGCATAACGGGTAAATCCAAGGCTTTAGAAACTCGAGGGGTCAAAGTTAGATTGTTCTAAAACTTTACAAAAAGTTTATGGATTAAAGTGTCAATAGAAGAAACTTGAAGAGGTGGTTTTGACCGGTGGCAGCCAAAAGAAACGTACCCATCAACGTGAGAAGATCTCCGCATTTGGATTGTGAACAAAAAAGAAGAAGAAAACTTTAAGTCGGTAATCGAACTATTGGTCGTGGTCTTTTGCCATTTGGGAACTCCGCTTGATCTTAGAAACCATTTGGGATATCATACTCATACCAAATTACATCTACTAGAGATTAATACACAAATTAAACAGGTACTTAAAATAAATTCTTATACCTGATGTCAACAATGGTATAAACTTGTTTCATAGTATAAACTGTCTATACAAAACCAAATACGATTTTACATACCAATAAAACACATAAAATATCATATTTACTTGGTAAAAAAAATTGTAATATCAAATATACTAATTCATTGTTCCTTACGCATGACTATTTATACCATTTTCTTTGTTGATGATGTAGGTGCGCAAATCAGTTTCAATCCTAAAACTTTATGAGTTTGGTCAACTGAAGTCAAAACGGAGATGGTGAGAACCTGATTCTGGTTGGAACCCGGTTTGAACTTTGTGGACCCCTGCCACATAAGAATTGATTTAGGTAGGTTCGAAATTGGTTTGATTCATAACCAGTTTTAAAAATTCATTTCTTTTTATTTTTTATAGGAAACGAATAATAAATTACATATATAAAATATAAAATATAAAATACAAAAATAAGTTTACTTTTTATTTATTATTTTGATCTTGGGTTTTACAAAAATAAAACAAACAAACAAACAAATATACTCGGTAAATCTCACTCAAGAGCAGAGTCTGAGAGAGGTAGTTGTAGTGAGTCTTTCCTCTATCTTGAGAGATAAAGAGACTGCTTTCGAAGAAACCCCTGACTCAATAAGATAGGGTTTTACAAAAATATAAATTGCATTACATTAAAATACCAAATAGATTTTATTTTTGGTTGCTGAATCATCGTTCTCTTGTCTATTATTTACTTATCACTGGAACTAGAACTATGGTGTAGTTTTTTTTAGTGTTTTTCCTTCATCGGTAAGTGGGATCAACATTCCTTGTCGTACCCCTTCCTTGGGTACCTCTTCTTCTACACCGGTTTCACATATAAGACTTCAAATATCTTAGAGTTACTTGTCATATCTCGATCAATGATGGAATAATCAGAACGGATGAATATGAATCGATTGCTCATAGCACATGGTTTTAAATAAGTTGAAATAATATTAAATGTTATTTTCGTTTAATGATACTAATCAAATGATACATTACAATTATACAATAATTCAAATAAATATAATAAAACCCTTTTATTAAACTAGCTCCTGGTCCTAAATGAGCATCAAGAATCCACTAATATCATTCCTGTAATCATGTAAGAAAAAAACAAGTCATCTAACGAATTAGCCGGTGAGTAAACACAAGTTTGAATACAATATAGATTGATTAAATAGATTGAAAACAATTCAATTCACATGTCAATGTCAAGACTTATGATGCAATAGTGTAACATAAAAGACAAATTGCAGGACCGGTAAAGAGTATGCACTTACAACACAACAACACAATGAAGATAATTGCTTAGAACACTTAATAGATCAAATAGGAAACTGGTTAATGTTTAGTAACAAATCCTAAGAACACAAGTAAAGATGAGACAGAACAAGATGACAAAACAACACAAGTAATTGGTTTTCAAGAATGTTGTGTATTTCTTCTCAAGTTCTATTACAAATGTTACAAAAGCACAAAAGAAAGTTACAAGTACTTGAGATACATATACTACATCCTACAACCGGCCATACTTTGAAAGCCAGCTGGATACAATTGACTAGACAACTACAAAATCAAATGTAGATTCAAAAGCTAGATGTATCTTTTGACTAGTGACTATGACATGCCATAGCATACAACCTAATATATTACAAAAAAGATAAAAGTACATAAAGTAGAAAGCACAGACTCAAGACCTCAATGTACAGTTACCAAAAGCATGGACCTTTTCACCAACTTATGTAAGTTGGTGACTTTATAGAGTTGCAGGGGAAAGAGGTCCAGCTTTATGTAAAAGGTACATCAGATAAAGCATGTGTTCAAAATCTTCGAAAGAAATCTGTCTTCAAGTGTTAGCTTTGGAAGACTTTGTCTTTGAAGCTTCAAAAGACTTCATCTTTGGCTTCCGAAGATATTGGTCTTGGCTTCGGAAGATTTCACAATTAGAGTATTTTCTAAGGCAGAGTGTGAAACTTCCAAAGCATTCCACTTAAGTACACTTATGCATGCATGCAGGAGATACTTTGGGTGTTTGGGTTGCATCATCCTTACATTTAATCCTTACAAACTCCCCCTAGGCTGATGCTACCAAAACACTTGAAGACTTCAGATATCAATAGTCCTCATTAGGATAATGACCATCCCTTTCTTCATAACATGATCAGGATCACTCAGACTCTCGAAGTGTCTTCTCATGTCAAAGAGATCATGTAGAGGCAGATTGAACATATCCTGCCATGTGTAGACATTTTCAACACCTTGATCTCTGATGACATGCCATAATTTTGGATTTATAATGTATGTCCAGGACAAGATGGGTCTTCCTGATGCTAGAGGAGCTATTTGAATTAGAGTTATCGGAGCATCCTCTTTTTGCACATCCTTAGGATGTTCTGACTCATCCTGAGAAGATGCTTCTTTCTTTTTCTTCTTTGGCTTTGGTTTGGAAGCCATACTTTTTCTCCTCTTTGAACCTTTTAACTAAGAAGACTGGCCTGCAACACTTGATTGATCTTCTTCGTCTTTCTCAATTGGGTCTTTCTCTATCATAGGTTCAGATTTAGAGGGCACAGAACCTTGCTGTGGATCAGAAGTGGAAGCTTACTGAGGCTCCACAGGAGATTCAGGTTGTTTTGTCTCAAATGGTTCAACCTTAATCTCCACATCCTGAGGGACGTGACTTGGTGGGGAGTGTAAGTCAACAAGTTCACCTCTTTGAATCTTCTTCTTGATCACCCTAATATGCTCATCAATGGTGGACAGAGACATAGGGCCAAGTTTCCTTCCGGATAATCCATACATGTTCTAGAAGTTCATCATCCTCTACCTGTCTATAGACTTCTTCATGTTTTTCTGGATGATGGTTCTTGACTTTGCAGCCTCTTCCTTTAACTTCTTCTTATTAGTCTTTCTTTCTTTGAATAATTTAAGTTCAAGTTGTTTGAGATACTAAAACTCAATATAATCAAAGGGTAGGGGAAGAACTGCAGCTGGCTGATAGAGACATGTGGCACTCAAGTAGTTTATCATGTTTATCCTATCAGTTTCTTGTCTACTTAAGGTTCTTGTGGAGCCACATCCTCATGTACAAGACTTTCTAGAACTGGGGAGAGGGTTCCTTTGACAATTCCATATCAGCCAGTTCATTTAATTCATCGAAGGGGAGGGAGATGATATTGTTAATGTTATAATTCCTAGTCTGTAAATAGTTGATCCTAACTGCCCCCAACTCATCATTCTGAGTGTTTGGCCTGGGGGCAGGCCTGATAGTAGCTTCCATGAGTCTTGAAAACCTAGTAGAGGAACATTCTCCCTTTAGCTTTCTTTCTCTCTCTCCCTCTCTCTCTCTCTCTCTCTCTCTCTCCTCCTTCTTAATCTCCTCAGAAGTTAATTTTCTTTTCTCTTTGTCACTTATAAACCTTTGTGACTCAGGGTGAAGAGAGCTTTGGCCTTTATTGCTTAGTGTAGATTTCAAGCTCTGGCCAGAGAGAGGTTGAGATGCACCTTCACCAGTAGGTGTCTTATCAAGGGAATGAATCTCTGTAACAGTTGTTGGTGAGACAGGGCTTTCAGGTTCTACCACTGGGCCTTCAGTCAAGGTTTCCCCTATGAAGCTAATGTTAGGGTCTGCCTCAACATCCAGTTGACCAATGATATTGCCTGATTGCCGTAGTCTCCTTCTGAAGCTAAACTCTGCAATGATTCTATCTTGAATTCTTTGGGCCAGCTTGTCTAGATTTGCTTTGGTTGACAAGTGGCATGCTGACAAGATCAAGACTTTCATAGATGTTCAAAGTCTGAAAATTGAAGACTTCTTGCTACCTTTGAACTCTTTAAAGAATAAGGGCTCTTTTGTTTGCATCATATATCCACCGTATGATATGATTAAAAGATCATTGAGATGGAGATGATACTGCCCTTGGTATACCTTACTCAAAAAGTCTCTGAATGAAGGAGTCTATTGAGTACACATCAATGTGATCTTGAGGAAGTTGCTAAGTATGCTAAACTACAAGTGAGGATGGTGAGTCCTCAATATCCATACTCCCTGAAGAACTCCCAGGTTCTATAACTGTAATGACTTTCTCCTCCTTTTTGGTAGCATCACCTACTTGCATAGGTGAGCTAGAGGTTAGGTCAACCACATTCACATGTTCTTGTGTTTCTAGTTGAACTCTTCTTAAAGGTCTCCTAGCTAGTTTTTCCTTGAGATAAGATGTCTCTGATCATTGACCCTGTTTTGAAAGGTAGTCACCTGAGATTCAAGATGACTAACCTTGGAGCCTAGATAAGTGCATGTTTGTGACATTTTTTGCACCTTTAGCCTCAGATTACCCTCATCTCCATCAGAAGAATCATTGGGGGATGAGATGATTGGACAAAAATCCTCTCTCTCACCACTAGCTTCAGGTTCTTGGTTGATGGATTTCCTCTGCTCACTGACAGCCTCGATTGAGGTGTAAATGGGCTGAGTTGCAATGGTTGAGGTCTTAATGATGTTATCACTTGCTGAAGTGAGAGCCTCTTCCATATGGATATCCTAAACAGTTTCAGAAGTATCCACCTTGGTGATGGTTAACTGTTGTGGGCTAGAGATAGAAGACTCAGGAGCACTCATCTCTCTTTTAGAAGTGGAAAAGAAGAGAGTCATGGTACTCATTGAAACCTAAGTCTTCATCTATGTAGAAATCAAGGTTAGGAATGGGTTGGTTTAAGTCTAAAGGCTGGGGATGGTAGCTGTCTCCCGAAGGTTGTTCACTTGAGTGTTGAGACTCAAAGTGAAGGCTTAATGCATTTTGGCTTGGGAGCTAATCAGGCTAAGCATGAGGAACCTCAACACTAATCATTAAAGTAATAGGAGTGGTTTGCTTCTCAGGAGAAGTGGGATCTTCTGTATCCACTTCCTCCTATATGGGTAAGTATATGGGAGCTTGCACAGACTCAATAGTCTGAGTAGGGGTTCGTTTGAGTTTCCTTTTGTAGGTGAGGGTGATTTGTTGTCTTTTTGGTGGTTGAGATGTAGAAGGTGTGGGTTCAACACTAGCTTGTATTACTAGGTTGTCACCTTCAGAAAGGAGCTTTACCATTTTTGGGATAAGGGTTGTTTCTATCCTTGAAGCCTATAGTTGGCTTTTTCATAATTTTAAAGATGTCGGGCTTCATCTGTCCCAAATTAAGAATATTATTTGTTTCCCTTAACTGCGAGCCCAGTTTAAAGTTGAGAATGTGTTGAACATATCTAGGAAATATAAAATACTCTAAGGAATCCAAGTTAGCAAGTAAATTTATTTAAACAAAAAGAGAGTACCTAAACTTGACCCCTTGAACCATTCCATATATTTGAATGAGAGATCCTCGGGAATCTGGTCCCACCCTCCATGTTTCTTTGATAAGATGTGGATAACCACATGAAGCAGGTATTTCCACTGAGGTGAGACCTTCCCTTTCCTAAAGGTCTTTACAGAGAAATCTTCCTCATAGCCCATCTGCTCAAAGGAATGATTATCAACTTCTTTTGGGAAGGAAAACTCACCTTCATCATCATCTAGGTGTAAGTGAGTGCTGATGATTGCCGGAGTGATAAAGATTGTCCTCCCTTGCACTGTGGCAGACAGTGCCTTCTCCCTATCCATAATGACCTCTTGGCAGGTCTTCCAAAATTGAAGTAGATGATCCTCATAGAGAGTAGGATCAATGGTAAGGGAGGTGAAGTAGATAGATAGTTCCAAGAAAAGGCAAACCTCTGAGAAACTTTTATTTTTCTCAGAGCTTAACAAAGCAACGTGGTTGTGTTGTTTGTGAAGTTGCATGGAGAAATCTGGGTTGTTTCTTTGGTTAAGGTTGGCCATTTGAGAAGCTTAAGGGTGAAGGAAGATGAAGGACTTTGGAAATTTAGGTTAGGTGTGGAGTCGCTAGATCGGTTGACATCCGAGCGTGTTCTTGACGGATGGAAAAAAACCAAACCAAGAGACAAACAAGAGAATGAACAATATTAGAATGGTTTCATTGATAAAACCTAATGATTACAAGCTCGTTAAACAGAAGAATCACGACTCTTGGCAAGGGGAGATCAAGCATGATATCTCCTCTCATCCGACAGCACCTAGGCCCTGGGCACACTCTTTAAAACCATACCTCTCTACACAATGAAACTAGTATTTATAGGTCTTAACCCAGCTACCACCACAGCCACAACCACTACCACTACCATACCTACTACCACCACTGCCACAACCGCCACCACTACCACACCCACTACCACCATAGCCACCACCACTACCACACCCACTGGCAGAGCCGCCACCACTACCACACCCACTACCACCACAGCTACCGCCACTACCACACCCACTACCACAACGACCGCTCCATCCACCACTCATTCACCTACTCCATCACAATCCATTCCCTTCCCTCCTCCCATCTTCACCACATCCACCACCACCACCACCACAACCACTCACCAAACGGGTCCCTCTACCCAATCCACATTCACACCAGGACCTACTCTACCCATGGTTGGGTTAGAAGAGCAACTGGCCAGCCTAAACTGGATGGTGCTAAAGCTTATTGCTACTGATGATCTGAGGGTGACTCAGATCAATCAGCTGATGGCGGTGAATGTTGGTCAAGCGAAGCAAATCGCTCAACTGAGTGAGAAGTGTAGATACATTATGTTCCTAGTTTGTGAGCTTTAATGTAAAAGTCTTTTATGTCTTACACATATGTAATGAATTGATTAAATGATATATAATATGTGGTTGATGCTTATTAATGTTTATTTATTTTATATTATTATTGTGTTGAGTATAATTCATATGGATGAACTTATTATATAGGTTTGAAGTTATTGTACATAGATTTTAGTTAATAATGATTGAGAAATGTGTTCAACCTATTCGGATGAGTCTTCATGCTAATGGACCATACGCATGAATACATCATGCTTACAGACTAGTCGCACGACTAAACCAGGAGACTGGATCAATCGTATGATTGAGACATAAGATTTACTAAGTCGCATGACTGAACCTTCAGTCGTGCGCATGACTCAATTGCATGATTCCGTCGCACAACTTAACCATGCTAATGGTTCAGTCTTCTGAATGGAAACAACAAACCTACATATACCACTTAATTCGTGGAAAACATAAACATTCAGAACAATTCAATAACACTTCGAATATATATAAACCCTAACCGTCCAGAGCGTCCAAAACACCTAATCCAACTTCATAGTTCGTTCTTGATTGATTTCTACTCCTTCTGAATGTTTAGTTTATTCTTATATCGATCAGGTTGATGTTCTCACTGATTGGATCACTAATCAAATTGGATTCCGCACTATTTGATCTAGTTTCACGCATTATCAGTTAGTATTTTGTATGTACATGGTCCTAACAAGTGGTATTAGAGCTTTGGCTGTTGATTTTGCGCGTGATTCGATTAGTTTTGGAGTTAAACTTTACGTTTTCACTCAAAAGAGTCATTCTTTTGAGTCAAAAAGTGTTTTCGACGTTTTCTGGAGTTAAAACAGTAGCCTTCAGTCACACGACTAGCTCATTCGTACGATTGAACTCATTCGTACACTCCATTCACACGTCTGAACTCAGTCGCACTCTTCATTCGCATGACTGAACAACTCTAGTCGTTTGAGTCCATTCGTTTTGTTCATACGCACGACTGAATCCAACCGCACGATTGAATTCACACCATTCATTCGCACGAGTGAACCATACTTATAGTCCATTCGTACGATTAAAACTGTCCTGTTCTCCAAGTACCAAGTTTATACAATTGGAAGATCAGTTTGTTGCGTTTATTGTTGGGAAGGACTCACGCATCCAGAACCTTCTGCTTCTGGAAAATGAGATAGGAAATCACAATAAACCGTCGAAGCTTATAACGTTAGATGACAATCCACAATGGAAATAGCGGTTCGAGATTTACTTAAATGGAGTTGATCCCAATCGACATCCATCGAGATTGGTTACATGGTGCCAGTTAGTGCCAATGGAGTCAAGCTAACTTTGGGAGGAATGAATGAAGCACAAAAGATACTCTTTAATGCCGAGAAGAAAGTTTATGCTCTGTTGACATAGTCAATACCGAAAGACATCTTTCATCAGTTTTCTGAGAACAAACAGGCCAAAAAGCTATTGGAGGATTTAAAGAAAAAATATGATGGTAATGCAACATTAAAGGCACTAAAGACTAAGCCTCTTAAGAAGGAGTTTGATACTTTCTCCTTAATAGGGAATGAGAGCCTGGATGACATAAGTGACAGGTTCTATCATCCAATGAGTGAGCTGCACACTCATGGTGTAACTACATCAATAGAAGATAAAGTTTCAAGTTTTGCTGATTGGTTACCTGATAAATGGGATTCATTTGTGTCCAATCTCAGACAGAATGCATACTAGCAACGTTGGACATAAATGACTTCATCTTGAAGTTAAGAGAGGAAGAACTGAGGATGAAGTACAAGTCAAAGAAAGGATCTTACGTTTAGAATCCTTCACTCTACAACTCAGTTTTGTCTCCAGCTTTTTCAGGAGCACCTCTACAAAGAACTTTTGTGTCTAGTTCATCTGCTTCTTCCCTAACCACTACTTCAGGACTAGAAACGGCAAAGTCATCCACTACCCAATATATAGTACCTGAAACCAATACTACAAAGTTAAAGACCGAGAATCTCGATAATATCACAGTGGACGTTGGAAAGGAGCACATGGATCTTCTAGCAGCTGTTGTCCAATCCTATGATGGTTTAGTTGCCGGGAAGATTGGAAATTGTCATATTGAAGATGAAGACTACGAGCAAGTTGATGAGAATGAACTAGAGAGAATGGACAACATGTGGGCCTTGGCAAGTGCAGTCAGGAGAGCTAAAAAGTTTGTCAAGAAGACGGGACAAAACTTAATAGACACTAAGGACACAACGTTTGGTTTTGACAAAACCAAAATAACATGCTTTAATTGTGGTGAGAAGGGGCACTTTAAACATGAATGTGTAAAGCCCAAGAAAACTGGAAATGGAAACCCATTTCCCATATTCAACCGTCAAGACAAGGACACAATTGGAACTACTTCTTCGAGCAAAGAGACAAAGGCTCTTACTGCTCAAGGTGATGAGGGGCAAGACTGGTCCTTCAGGGTTGATTCTCCTAGAGAATCAAATATTGATTTTGTCGAAGCAGTAGATGATGGGTCTGCTATTGAAGGTGAGAGTGCAGTTGAGCAAGCGATGTCGGATACCAAAGAAGCTGCGAATGTGGTAAATCACCTGGTTGAAGAAGAGCTTAGAGCAATAAGTTTAGAATCTCTAACCACTGAAGGATCTAATTCTACTTTGAAGGCTGATTCAACCGTTTTATCACAGGTAAGTTCTCTTGACCAGTTATTTGATAAACATCCTTGTCTTGAATGTGATAAATTTAGAGAAAGCATTGATCTAAAATTTTTTAGGTTATTATAACATAATGATAACTTAGTAAATGATTTACAACTATGCACTAAAGCTAATCGTATTTTAAAACAAAATAAGTGCAGTTTTAAAGAAAAGATAGAACTTT
The DNA here is from genome assembly GCA_018326385.1 of Flaveria bidentis. Taxonomy (NCBI): domain Eukaryota; kingdom Viridiplantae; phylum Streptophyta; class Magnoliopsida; order Asterales; family Asteraceae; genus Flaveria; species Flaveria bidentis. The sequence goes on from BJCM01268119.1 coordinate 18,415, forward strand.
TAGGGAAACAACTAAGGGAAACCGAGGTTGTTGCCTTAAATCAATCAAATGATATAAAGATTTATTTAAATTCTTTAGAAGAAACCAAAAAGGAAAAAGCAGTTTTGGAAGTCAAGGTAAATTTTTTAAAACAAAAACTACATAGTTAGGCTAGTTCTTCTCACATAGTTCAAAACTTAGTGAAAGAACGAAACAATGGGGAAGGTCTGGGGTACAAAGTAGTTGCACCATCACATGAAATCCTTTTAAATACAAAATGTAGACATGTCGATGACAACCTAGTAAAGGATCATGTGGTGGCCACTCCTCTGGTTAGTGATCTTGATTCCATAGTCAAACCTGTATAGAAGATCACTAGACAGAAGGAGACTACTTTGAAATCTAAAGGTAAAATGCTGGTTGAGAATTTGGATGATGAACTTAAAAGGGTTAATATAAGGTCAGGGTCACAAATGTCTACTTTAGAACCAAAATTGACTAAACCAGTTAACCATAAATGTGTTAATCATCAAAGTTCAAATAAAATCAAAGCTAAAGATGTTAAAAACGATAAAACAATTAATGTTGTTAATAAGGATGAAACATCTAGTAGAGAAGTGACAAAACCCAAACAGACAAATGTCACACCTTTACAAAACTCAAACCCACATAAATATTTTCCTCAATCTGTAGAAGGAGGATCTTTCTACAATTGTGGAAAGCAAGGACATATCTCTTCTAATTGTCCTTACTATTAGACTCCCAAAAACAAAATTGAACTTTTTGATACAAAACAAAGTTTTTCTAAATCGAGATCAAATTCTCCACCTAAGAGTATTAGTATACCTAAAGTTCAAACAATAAGCAGTCGTCTGTTTATCACAAACATGCCTTACACAAAACTGGCTTATGGAAAGAAAAATCATGTATAGTGTCTGATAGTGAGGGGATTAAGAAGAAAGATATGCCCTCATCCTCTAAAGGACAATAGCTTGAGTTTATGATGTGTGATTCCTCCAGGTTATCCAAGCAAGTTAAGGCTTGGGTCCCAAATCTAAACTAATAAGTTTCTTTAAATATACAGGGTGTTCACTATAGCGCTATCACTAATACCTGGATTATTGATAATAGGGCGTCCAGGCACAAGACAGGGAATCGTCTCTCCTTTTCAACGTTAGATAAATTAAAGGGGGTCATGTTTCATTTGCTGGAAAGAAAGGAGGCTACATCACAGCACACGGCAAAGTAGGAACGAGAAAGTTAAGTTTGACAAGGTAAACTACGTTCAACAACTACAGAACAACTTACTTTCAGTCTCCCAAATTACTGATAAAGGATTTAAAGTTGTATTTGACAACAAGAAGTGCTACATGTTGAAGAAGGACTATGTGATTGAGGAGGATAAAGTTCTTATGTCAGCTTCAAGATATAACAATTTTTATGTTTTAGATCTATCAAAAGCCTCCACAACTGATCACACTGTTCAATGCTTTTCGTCAAAGGCAACTGAGAGGGATTCAATCTCTTGGCATAGGATAATTGGACACATTAATCCAAGGAAGATGAATCATTTGGTACAGAATGATTAAGTGAATGGAGTAACTATCAAAAACTTCCAAGTTTTGGATTTTTGCGTAGCCTGCAAGAAAGGGAAACAATTCAAGAAGGCTCACAAGGTAAAGAAAGTTCAATCAATTGATCTTCCTCTTGAGCTTCTATAAATGGATCTTTTTGGCCCTGTCAGTATGAAGAACATTGCTGGAGATCTATATTGCTTTGTAGTAACGGATGATTACTCAAGGTTCTATTGGGTGATGTTTCTGAAAGCCAAATCAGAAACGTTTGAATCATTCAAACATCTAGTTACTACTTTGGAATCACTCTACAAGCAGAAAGTAAGGCAGATTCGATCAAACAACAGTACAAAATTCAAGAATCAGTGGATGGAGGCATACTATAGGGAGAGAGGAATTGTACCTCAATTTACCGCTACCTACACTCCACAGATGAATGGCGTTGCGGAAAGGAAAAATGGGAGCTTGATAGAGATTGCCAGGACAATGCTAGATGACTCGAAACTGCCTATTCAATTCTAGAATGAGGTGGTGGCTAATGCTTGTTACATGCTCAATCGAGTCTTAGTGGTCAAACGACATGGGAAAACATGTTATGAACTGTTCAAGTGACGTAAACCTAACCTGGAGTATCTAGAACCGTTTCGCGCACCATGCATGTTGCTGAAGAAAACTCAGACATTGAAGTTTAGTGAGAAGGCAGAAGAAGGTATCTTTCTCGGATACAACATACCTGACAAGAGAGTTTATAACAACTCAATGGCTCAGGTAGAAGTGTGGTGCAATGTTGATGTTTAAAGATACACTACCCCCTACTAGAACCGTCATTTTTCTTCAATTATGATGGATTCTTTAAGTCCTTCAAACTCCCTACCTCTCTTCCTAATGATAAGTTATCGACTAAAATGATTTATGATGTTCTGAACACACCTACACAAGATTCGACATCATCGGTTCCACTAGACGATTCTTCTAATCCTTTAGGGGGAGCACTTTTTGTAAGCGGCTCATCTTCTGATGATTAAGTAATTGAGACTGCAAATATGGAACAGGAGTAACAGGTTCCTATTAATAAAAGTACACAAGCATCACATCCTAATGCCTCTGATACATCGGAACCTCATACTCCAACAGCTTCAGATACTGAACCTGGGTTTCACAATCTGGAGAATGAGGTAGTTATTCCCATCACTCCTGGATCCCGGATAAATGTTTATCATCCCTTAGACAACGTCATTGGAGATGTTCGATCAGGAGTCCAAACAAGAAATCAGCAATACTCGGCTGATTATGCCTCAGTCATGGAAAAGGACTATCTTCACGATGGTGCTTATCAATGTTTTGTGTCTCAATTTGAGCCAAAATATGTAAGTGAAGCCTTAAATGATGAGGCATGGGTCAATGTTATGCAAGAAGAACTCCTACCATTCAAAAAGTTAGGAGTATGGACCCTTGTGGATAGACCAAAAGGTGCTAAGGTGATTGGCACTAAGTGGGTCTTGAAGTGTAAGAAAGATGACCAAGGGTTCATAATCAGAAATAATGCTCGACTTGTGGTACAAGGGTTTAGACAAGTTGAAGGAATTGACTACAATGAAGTGTTTGAACCTGTTTCTCGGATGGAAGCAATCCGTATCTTTCTGGCCTATGCATCCTACATGAAGATTAAAGTCTATCAACAAGATGTAAAAAGTGCATTACTTCATGGTGAGATCCATGAGACAGTCTACATCAGTCAACCCGAAGGATTTGAGGATCCTAATCATCGGGATAGAGTTTACAAATTGGACAAGGCTCTCTACGGGCTCCATCAAGCCCCTAGAGCCTGGTATGATAAACTCTTAACCCATCTGGTGACACAAGGCTTTCGTAGAGGGGTGATTGACTGTATGTTATTTATCAAAGAAAAAGATGGTGATTTACTGATGGTATAGATATATGTGGATGAAATAATCTTCGGTTCCAAGAATGAAGAATTATGCAAAGAATTTGAATCTGTAATGAAAGCAGAGTTTGAGATGTGCAATAGGGGAGATGAAGTACTTTCTTGACTTATAAGTGGATCATACAATAAAGGGAATCTTCCTGCATCAGTCCAAATATGTAGGTGATATCCTCAGTCGGTTCGACATGGAGAACGCTTCTATTGCTGGAACTCCACTTGCCACGAACCACGACATGGCACCCGATGAAAATAGTGATCTGGTTGTTGCTACCATGTACAGAGGAATGATCAGATCCCTTATGTATCTCACAGCCTCTCATCCTGATATTATGTACGCCACGTGTTTATGTTCAAGATATCAGTCAAAACCAAAAGTAAATCATCTCATTGGCGTTAAACGGATTTTTCGATATCTAAAGGATACTCCAACACTCGGGTTGCGGTATCCTCATGATGATGACTCTGAGCTTACAACGTATAGTGACTCGGACTATGGTGATTGCAAAATGAATTACAAGTCAACATCTTGGGTTGTTAGTTCTTCGGTAGACGGTTAGTCACCTGGCAATGTAAGAAGCAGACATCAGCTGCAAGTTGCTGTTCACAAATCATCTGGATTCAATAGCAAATGCGCGACTACGGTTTGCAATTCTCTAACACTATTTTTGTTGATAATTCTGCTGCTATTGCTTTCACCAAAAATACTATCCAACACCCTAAAACAAAACACATCGGTATTAAATATCACTTTATACGTGACTGTTTTGAAAAACAATTAATTGATGTTGTTAAAATTAATACGGTTTTTCAACGCGCCGACCTTTACGCAAAAGCTTTTGATAAACCGAGGTTTTTATATCCATACAACAGGCTTTTTCGGAATGCTCTAGGGTTGACAGGTCCGTTGAGCCACACCGTATATGGAGCTCCATCTTTAGTCAAGAGATCGAGATTACTGAGGATGATCTGAGGCAGGTATTAGATTTGGGTGAGGACGGAGCCTACCCAAATAAGCTACATCCCCTAACGGTCTAGGGATGCTTCATGAGGATCAAGTACGCTGGTGACATGAATGTTGGCGTACTGAACAAGAGCAACATGTGCCCTCAGTTCAAGTATTTGGCACATGTGATCCTCAAGTGCATAGCCTTGAGGCGTGGAGGATTTGATGAGGTGTCGGACCAAATCTAGAATGCATACGTTGCACTGGTACTGAATCACCCATTCAATTTTCTCCCATATGCTCTTGTCATATCTGATAGAGAACCTTGAAGCCAAGGGCAAGGAAGGCTTCTGCATGTACCCACGCTTTCTACACCTGATTATAGACGAGAAGCTTCTTTCGCTACCAAAGAAAAGGGGTGATGTTGTAGTCCTGGAGGTTATGGACGACACAACATTGGGGAGGATGAAAGTTTACAGGGGGAAGCAGGTGAAGCCCCCTCTCAGGAGATTGTTTAGGCACTTGGCCTATGAGGATTACGTGGCGCCTTCTCATAAGAAGTGGTGTCATGATGACAGTGATTCAGATACGGAGCCCATCATGGAAGTCATAACCGATGATGATGATAATGATGATGACCAAGATGACGGTCAAGGTGGGGGAGATGCAGGTCCCAGTTCTTCACGGGCCACCGATACTTCTACTATATCTTCACCACCTCCACCCAGTAGGCTGCTATCCACCCGGGTTTTCTGATAGATGAAGAAGAGGAGTCAGATGATGAGCCTCTGGTACGAATGGTCGGGAGCCAGGTCATAGCGGCTGACAGAGGGATCAGGGCGGTTGGTGGACATCAGGCTAAGTGAAGGGGTGATGCTACTAATGTCACTGATCCTTCCTACACCCCTGACCAACCCAGTAGCCTAGGGGGGGCGCCTATGTCAAAGGGCTCCAGGAAGAAGAGGATGGCCCAACCATACATCACGAAGAGCAAGAGGCCAAGATTTACTTAGACAACTTCTTCTACCACCACCACCACTGTCACACCCACCACTACAGTAACCACCACTACCACTACTCCAGCCACCACCACCACAGCCACCACTACCACCACCACCACCACAGCCACCACTACCACCACCACCACTTCTCCCATTGCCACTATCACTCCATCCACCACCACCACCATAGCCATTCCACCATATCCCATTCACATTCCACCTCCCATATTCACCACATCCACTATTACCAACACCAGCCACCAAGCAGGTCCCTCCACCCATTCTACATTCGCAGCTGGACCCACTCTACCCGACATCGGGTTAGAAGAACAGCTTGCTAACCTCAACAATATTGTGCTAAGGCTGCTTGCCACTGATGAGCAGAGGTCTTCTTAGCTAAACAATAGATGGAGGTAAATGCAGCCCAAGCTAATCAGGTCGTGCATCTGAGCGAGAAGAGTGCTCAGTACGAGAGGGCTTTAGGCCGTGCCCACCAAGCGCTTACAAGTCAAAATGAGATGGTGTTGGCTTCAGCAAAGAGGATTGATGAGCATGAGAAAAAGAACAAGAGGATACTCCTAAAGCTCAAAGGATCAAAGTCTGAGCCATTAAAGACCAAGGATGGTGATGATGGTGATGATGATGGTGATGATAATGATGATGATGATGATGATGATGATGATGATGAGGAAGAAGATGACTCTAGGGAGGAGGTTGGTGAGGGCGGACCGAGCCGGAAAGATAGAGATGACGATGATGATCAGGAAGGTGATGCTACTACATCAGCCTCTCCTCAAGCTCAAGAGAGGCGTACCAAACGATGTCAAGATCAAGGAGTCTCATCCTCTGTTCCTCCTGCTAAATAACAAAAGGATCAAGACAAAAGTAATGATTAGATGTTTTTGTATTTAAAAATTTTGTACTTGAATTACATATTACATTATTAAAATTATTGATCATTTATGTTTGTTTATGTCTTAATGATCTATATTATGACTTATGTGTGATATGCTTAATGTTTAATCAAACAGATAAAGCTCAATAGATAGATGAATTTGATGTCCAACCCCTTCAGCATGTCAAGACTCAATTATCCATGATTCTTGACTTGCAAGGGATAGTTAGAAGATCTGTGAGCTACACTCTAGAGGAGGGAGAGATCATACATGACTTAATGGATGAACAACTTGCTGAAATATTCAGGCTGAATCCAGATGAGCTTGTCAAAGATGCTCCTACAGTTGATGTGGCAAGTGATGATGAGCTTAATGATGTAGACGAAATCGAGATAGAGGATGTCACTGCTAATTATTATCCACAGTACACTGATCCGGACGGATGATATCCCCAACTTGGATGAAATATTCGATAGTGGTACTTTTGAGAAGCTGGATGAACTAGAGAAAGATAAGGAGAAAGAAGAAAGCACAGCCCAAGCTTCATACGCAAATGTTGATATCAAGAAAGCGGAATGGGAAACTTGTTTTGCAGAGATGAAAGCGCAGCGCGCGCCCCAAAAGCAAAATGCCTACACAAAGCTTTATAGAGTCAAACGCCATCAGGAAATGTCTAGAAAAATTATAGCATGGGCTTATTTTGAAGATTTGGATATATATGCTATAAAGAGAGAGAAGGGGATTGAGTACTTTAGATATCCTCATGATCTGAAGACTCTTCCTGGTTTATAGCTCAACCTATTGGCATGCTTAGATCTACTATATGCTAATCCAAGAAAGATGTCAGGTTGGTTTGAGGAAACATTAAAGAAGGAATACCACACCAGATGGGTAAACTTCAGACCTCAACAACCGAAGAGGTACATTCGTAGGTCTGAAGTGGATCCTATATCTGGAAAGCCTAAGGTCGTGCTGAAGTGGAGTCCCCCGCACAAAATGTCAAAGATTCCCTTGCGGGAAATGGCTCAGGACTTCACTCCATACTTGAAATGGTGGTATTATGATTGGAGGACGGGTGAAGCGGTCATTGTTCTAAAAAAAGAAGAAAAAATAGAGACAATCAAGGTATTCGAGCCAATGTGGCTTACAAACTTATCAGCTGAAGATGTCTACACATTATACAAGTGGCCCCTGTTCTATCACGCAAGATATTGAACAAGCTCTCTAGTTCCAACACGTCATAAGACTCTGCTTTGCTTTTGAAATACATGCAGGAGTTACAAAAGAATAGAAGTACAAGAAATTCAAAGAACATGTAAAGAGTGTTATAGAGTAAACTAGGACCAAAGGGGAGTTTGTAGATACATCATGTTACTAGTTTGTGAGCTTTAATGTAAAAGTCTTTCATGTCTTACACATATGTAATGAATTGATTCAATGATAAATAATATGTTGTTGATTCTTATTAATGTTTATTTATTTCATATTATTATTGTGTTGAGTATAATTCATATGGATGAACTTATTATATTGGTTTGAAGTTATTGTTCATAGTTTTTGGTCAATAATGATTGAGAAATCTGTTTAACCTAGTCGGATGAGTCTTCATGCTAATGGACCATACTAATGGACCATACGCATGAATACATCATGCTTATGGACTAGTCGCACGACTGAACCAGGAGAATGGATCAGTCATATGATTGAGGCATAAGATTTACTCAATCGCACGATTGAACCTTCAGTCGTGCGCATGACTCAATCGCATGATTTAGTCGCACGACTGAACCATGCTAATGGTTCAGACAGATGAATATTATGTTGCTCCCCTTCAGCAAGTCAAGACTCAACATACCATGATTCTTTACTTGCAAGGGATTGTTAGAAGATCTGTGAGCTACACACCAGAGGAAGGAGAGATTATACATGATCTATCAGATGAGCAGCTCGCTAAAATATTCGGATTGAATCCTGACGAGCTTTTCAAAGATGCTCCAGAAGTTGACGTTGTGAGTGATGATGAGCTAAAAGACGTGGATGAAATGGAGATAGAGGATGTCACTCTAGAGAACAATCCACAATACATTGACTCGGAAGGACATGTTATCCCCAACTTGGTTGAAACATTTGGCAGTGGTACTTTTGAGAAGTTGGATGAAATGGAGAAAGAAAAAGAGAAAGAAGAAAGCACAACCCAAGCTTCGGATGCTAATGTTGATATCAAGAAAGCTGAATGGGCAGCTTGTTTTGCAAAGATGAAAGCCCAACGCGCCCCCCAAAGCAGAATGCCTACACAAAGCTTTATAGAGTCAAAAGACATCAGAAAGTGTCAGACAAGATTATAGCATGGGCATATTTTGAAGATTTGGATTTTTATGTTATGAAAAGGGAAAAGGGGATTGAGTAATTCATATATCCTCATGCTCTGAAGACTCTTCCTGGTTTTGAGCTCAACCGACTGGCATGCTTAGATCTACTGTATGCTAATCCGAGAAAGATGTCAGGTTTGTTTGAGGCTGCATTGAATAAGGAATACCACACCAGGTGGGTAACCTTTAGACCTCAACAACCGAAGAGGTTCATTCATAAGTCTGAAGTTGACCCTATATCTGGAAAGCCTAAAGTAGTGCTGAAGTGGAGTCCTCCATGCACAATGTTCAAGATTCCCTTACGAGAAATGCCTTAGGACTTCATTCCACACTTCAAATGGTGGTATTATGACTGGAGGACAGGGGAAGCGGTCATAATTTTGAACATAGATGGGAAAATAGAGACAATCTGGTAATTCGACCCAATTTGGCTCACTAACTTGTCGGCTTAAGATGTCTATACTTTAATAAGTGGCCAATATTCTATGACACGCAGGACATAGTACAAGCTCTTCAATTTCAACACGTTATAAGGTTCTGCTTTGCATTCGAGATACATGCAAGAGTCACAAGAGAAGAGAAGTATAAGAAGTTCCAAGAACATGTGAAGAATGTTAGACGATAGAGTAACCTAGGTCAAAGGGGGAGTTTGTAGATACATGTATACCTAGTTTATGTGCTTAAATGTAAAAGTCTTTTATGTCTTACATATGTGTAATTTGACAAAGTAATGAAATATGATTTGTGATTTGATGTTTATTTATCTTTAATTCATATGTATGACTTCTTATATAGGTTTGAGGTTGTTATACATAGTTCTTAGTTAATAATGATTTAGTATTATGCTCAACCTAGTCGGATGAGTATTCATGCTAATGGCCCATACTTATGGACCATACGCATGAATACATCATGCTTATGGACCAGTCGCATGACTGAACCAGGAGACTCGATAAGTCATATGATTGAGACATAAGATTGACTCAGTCACACGACTGAACCTTTAGTCATGCGTATGGATCAATCGCATGATTCAGTCCCACGACTGAACCATGCTAATAGTTCAGTCGTACGAATGGAAACCACTAACCTATAAATACCACCTAATTCGTGGAAAATAGAACACTTCGAGAGATATTACGCATATACATAAACCCTAGCCGTCCAGAGCGTCCCAAATAGCCTGTCCAAGTTCATAATTCGTTCCTGATCAATTCCTACTTGTTCTTAATGTTAAGTTCAATATTATATCGATTGGGTAATCGTTCTCACTGATTGGATCGCCAATCAAATATAATTCCGCACTATTTGATCCAGTATAAACGTAGAATCAGTTAGTACTCCGTACGTACACGATCCTCCTAACAATTGGGTACTTATGAGAAAAGGATTTAAGACAAAGTTAATGAAAGAGGATAAACTTTGAAATCCAGATGTCGGTCCCACCTCTGAAAAGTAGTTTCCTGTTTGCCCAAAATGTAGTTTTCTTGGAAGTCGAGAAATCTTCCAAAGGTAATTTGCTTCGGAAGATATTTTAAAGGTTTTTGAGAATTATGCTTCGGAAGAGAATTTACACTCAGGGATTTTTTATTCTAAGGAGAATAAAAACTTTCGAAGGTAATTTACTTTAGGAAGAAACTAGTTCTTTGAAAATATAAGAGTACTTTAGTTGAACTTTTAGCTTCGAAAGATATTTTAGAAATTTCTTCCGAAGGTAATTTGCTTTCTAAGACATAAATTTCTTCCGAAGGTAATTTGCTTTCTAAGAAATAAATTTCTTCCGAAGGTAATTTATTATCTTCTGAAGAGAAAAGATATCAAAATTTTCAAAAATCTAAGAAATATCTTTTGAAAAGAATTTTCTTCCAAAGAAAAAAATGGCTTATGAAGATGATAAAATAGACAACTTAGGACACACAGGTTTTAGAAATAAATATGACTAAGTTTTAAGTAAAGCTATTCAAAGTTAATCATCCCATTAGCTGATACAAGATATTTAAATCTCTACTTATCAAAAGCTACAGATCAACATATTGTTCATTTGTTTTAACTTTGACTAGTTTGATTAATCCCTTTTCAAAGTTATCTTTAATCAAATGATACCTGATATTGATATGCTTTGTCATTGAGTGTTGCACAGGATTTTCTGTGATTGAGATAGCACTATTGTTGTCTATATAGATGGGAGTCTCCTTAAAGTTGAATCCATAGTCCAACATCTGACCTGAATCCAAAGTACTTGAGCACAGCAGCTTGCAGCAGCAATGTATTCAGTCTTAGCAGTTGATGCAAACACACAGGATTGCTTCTTATATTGCCAAGAGGCAATATTCCACAATGAAAATGACATGCCCCTGATGTAGACTTTGCATTCATGTTGCAACCACTATTGTCACTATTTGTATAAGCATACAAATTAAAGTCGGAATTCATTGGATACCAAAGGCCAAGTGATGGAGCACCTTTAAGGTATCTTAAAATTCTTTTGATAGTGACGAGGTGTGACATCTTTGGATTGGCTTGATATCTTGCACAAATGCATGTATCAAACATGATATTTGGCCTCCTAGCTATGAGGTACATAAGAGACCCAATCATTGCTCTGTAGAGATGCTCACCAACACACTCCCCCTCAGGATCAGGTCTAATGGAGTGATTTCTGGCTATGGGTGTCTTAGCAACCTTACAATCAGTCATGTTGAACCTTTTATGTATGTATTGTACATACTTTGACTGACTTATGAAGATGCCATTTTCAAGTTGCTTCACTTGAATTCCTAGAAAGAAATTGAGTCCCCCCATGGCACTCATTTCAAACTTGTCCTTCATCAACTTCTCAAAGTCTTTACAGAGCTTTGGATTAGTTGACCCAAAGACAATGTCATCTGCATAACCTTGAATAAGCATTATGTCATCTCCTGTTCCTTCGATGAAGAGAGTTCCATCCATAGTACCCCTTTTATAGCCATGCTGATAGAGATACTGAGATAGAGTCACATACCACTTTCTTGGAACTTGGTGCAGCCCATATAGACCTTATCAAGCCTACAAACATAATTAGGATGATCAGGATCCGCAAAACCAGGTGGTTGTTTGACATACACCTCTTCTTCAATCATCCGATACTGAAAAATACACTTGACATCAAGTTGATAGACCTTGAAGTTCTTGGATGCAACAAAAGCCAATAATATCCTAATAGGTTCCATTCTTGCTATAGGAGCAAAGACATCCGTGTAGTCAATTCCATCTTCTTGTGTGTATCCTTGAACAACTAGTCTACCTTTGTTTTTGATGACAAGTCCTCTATCATCCTTCTTATTCCTGAAAACCCATTTGGTTCCTATGGTAGTCTTCCCTTGAGGAAGAGGACATAGGTTCCAAACCTTTTGCCTTTTGAATTGAAGCAGCTCCTCTTGCATAGCTTCAACCCAACTTCCATCCTTTAAATCCTCATCAACTTTCTTTGGCTCTATCTAAGACAAGAAACAAGAGTGAAGACAAACATTTGCTTCATTGGTTTGTCCTCTTGTTCTTACGCCAATGTCAACATCTCCAATGATGTTTGTGTTGGGGTGAGACTTGTGGATCCTTAGCTGAGGGATCACAACAAGTTGCAGAGAGAGATCTAAATTAGAAAAATTTAGATCTGGCATTGATGCTTCTCCCACCACATCAGCACACTTATAAAGTGAAACTTGATCCAATAAGTGTGTAACATCATTGATGTTTTCATCTATGGAGTGGTTATCAACATCAAGAAATTCTTGATCACTGTTACCACCACCATCATTGTCTTCTGCATTTGAAGTTTCTTTATCTAGTTATTGAGCCTCTGAGATGGAATTTGAAGGCATCTCGGATGTATCACCTGAATTTGACATTGTTGTGCTGATAGAAACCTCACTTGCAGAAGTAATTACAACTGGAGCTGAAGATGTGTAACTTGAAGGTCTTCTTAGCTCAAATCTTGGATCAGGATCACCTATCAGTAAGATATCTATAGATCCTGAAACATTCTCACAAGATTTGTTAAAATAGTTGGTAACTAAATCAAGATCAAATAGCCCATTAGGACCAGAACCAGCCACACAGTGTGTGTTCATTGAAAGTCACATTGGCTGACTCCTCTATATTTCTGGTTCTGAGATTGTATACTCTATAAGCCTTATTTTAAGAAGAGTATCCAATGAAGTGTCCATCATCTGATTTCTTTGCAAATTTGGCAATTTGATCAGTGGTATTCAAGATGGTGCAAGGACATCCAAATGACCTAAGAAAACCAAGGAAAGGTTTCCTCTTGTGCCAAAGTTCATATGGAGTCTTGCCATGAGTCTTAACCACTAAAACTCTGTTTGGAATATAGCAGGCTGTATTGACTGCCTCAGCCTAGAAGGTGATGGGCAACTTAGCGTCAGACAACATGGTTGTTGCAGCTTCAATCAGTGTCCTGTTTCTCCTCTCAGCAATAGCATTATGCTAAGGAGTCCTGGGAGCATTATATTGTCTTGTAATACCCTTTTCATAACAAAATGTATCTAGGATTTGGTTCTTAAATTTAGTTCCTTGATCACATCTTATGGTTTTGACCTTCTTATCACATTGATTCTCATTCTTTAAGATGAAATTCTTTAGAGTCTGAGGAGTCTTATTCTTAGTTTTAACGAAAAAGACCCAAGTGAATCTTGTAAACTCATTTGTGATCACCAAATATTAAGAGGTACTTCCTAGACTCATTACACTAGTGGGGCCAAAGTGTAGGGTGTAGTGATGGAGTTTCTGTCCTTAGGCTTGTGAGATACCTTATGTTGCTTCCATTTCAGGTATGCAAAACAATGATCATCACTTATAAACTCTTTCTTTTGCATTCTAGTTACCAAATCATTCTTAATTAGTTTAATTATGTTCTTAAAGTTTACATGGCATATTCTTTTACGCCATAGGAAAGACTTATCACTATTAGTTTTAGATATAAACCATGAAACTTCTCCTGAGGGAGATGTTTCTTGCAAATCCATCTTGTACATGTTCCCTTTCCTGGGGGCTCTGAGCAGGATGTGCTCATGAGGAATAACCACCCCAGGCCTAAGAACAATGCACTCATGCTTAGTGAAGAGCATGTTGTTGATACATATGTACCTAGATTCGGATCTTAATGTAATATGTCTTGAATGACTTACACTTATGTAATGCTTTGGTATTTAATGAAATGAGATTGTTTGGTTGTGATTTATAATGTTTATTATTTCATTAATGAGTTCTGTAATGCATATTGACTTGATTATATAGGTTGTGGTTGTTAGAATTAATATATATAATGTTATAACAATTAATACATTAAAACTTAATAACATGAAGTTATCATGCGAATGGCCCATGCTAATGGACCATACGCATGAACAACTTTATGCGAATGACTCAGTTGCACAACTGAACCAGGAGACTGGATCAGTCGTATGATTGTCACATAAGAATGGCTCAGTCGCACGACTGGACACTCAGTCGTACGAATGGACCAACCGTATGACTCAATCGCACGACTGAACCATGCTAATGGTTCAGTCGCCCAAATGAGCAACCCTAACCTATAGATACCACCTAATTCATGGAAAAACGTAAGCATTGAATACACTTCGACTCCAGACGTACCCTAGCCGTCCAGAAGCCTCTAAGTTCATACTCCAAGTTCATAG